>VTGD01000249.1:0-21485 GCA_013406985.1 Calonectria crousiana | reverse complement strand
GGAGGGTATAATCTCTGATATCCAGTTATAGCTAGTAATTTTATTAGCTTTTCGTGGAGTTATTTAGGATAATAGCTATAGTTATGATCTGGTCCTTTTCCGCGAATATGTGGGGGCGCGATTATGTGGGGAGCGACTCTATAGGAAATCAATAGGGTATATTGCTATTAAAGGTGAAAAACTAGTAGTAAGAGTATCCCAAAAAGCAAATATATCCAGAGTTTGCAATACCCATCACAGTAGGGCTAAGGTTTTATCCCCGTCTTTCCTTACAACTCAACCAACCAGCAGAAAGTCAAGATCAACTAATGCAGCTCAAAGCACTTGCATCACACATAACATCAAAATCAAAGTATAGAAAGATTAAAAAAAACTCACACCAGGCTCTAGAGTAATTGTAACCGTCATCGGCAATTATGGAAGTCCCATATTATGTCGCATAAATGCAAAAACAACCTAGAGAACTTCGATCTGCTTATCCCAAAACAAACTAGAGCTAGCAGCCCGGAGGGAAATCAGAAGCTAGGCGACATAGACTAGAAGACATGTGGTGTGATTGCAATACTTGATTTGAGAGAAAATTCTCCAAGAGAAGTTGATAGAAGAGGCTAGATTCACAATATAAGCGATTTCCAGGTGGCTGTGAGTCAGAGCGGTAGCTGTGAGTATGCCGAAAGAAAGGTAATATAGCAGACCAAGCATATCTAGAGGAGAAGGAGAGTTTGCTCGGAGAGATATCGGAGCATAGTTGGATGAGGATTGGAATTGGACCGGGGAGAGCACGAAAGCTATGGCGAAGATATTACCCAGTACTGGATTTATAGTGGTATTATATGGTTTCTGTGTTTAAAGATTAAGCTAGTTAATATAATAAATTTTATAGCCATTATCAAAAGACCACATAGTAGTAGTCTTTATATAGTTAAGAATTTTATTGAATATGTCAATATGGATATTCCAACGGAAAATATAGCTGGCTTAGCATTAGATCAAAGCAATTCTTAGCAAGCCTCCCATGAGAAGAACATCGCTAGCAATAGAAGCAACCCAAGACTTCTAGCATTTAGCAATAGCCCTAGAAATCAAAATATGTTGGATGCCCCAAAACAACAAAGTAACACATATTTAACACTCAGCCAAGGCCTAAGCCAACAAAGACTACAAGCACAACAAGAAATTCAGCAGTATCAACAGAGGGCTAGGAGCAATAAGCAAAGCACTACATCACTATTAGAGCGCATTAGAGGATATAATCCAGGCACACTGCTATCTAGTATTAGAATCAGAAGATACGAAGATACTTTGTCTAATAGCTCACAAACTCCAACTTCTAGAACATTGGGCATACATAAGGTATCAAGCCAAAACATGCAAATTCAACCACACCCATATTCACAACCTAGCACATCTATCACCTTTCCTCGCATAGAAAATGGGTTCTCATCATCAAATTTAACTCCATTGCCATACACTACAGCACAGAGCAAGTTTCATTCAAATTCTCAATCTCAGACCACATCCCTTCACTCTTTCCTTGCAACACCAACACCACCAAAGCAAAACAAGCCAGAGGACAGTATACCATTACCCAATAAGACTACAAGTGAATACCGCAAATGCAAGACGGCAATCATTACACAAGCAGATAATGGGTGCCTTTTATGTGCATCATATCAAGCTCAAAGCTATCAATTTAAGTGCTATTGCTACTCTTAACCCTGCTTTGCGGATTTACTTAATCCGTATCATATTTATCTAAGCTGCCGAGAGATCACAAAAAAAAACAGGCTAGCAAGATTAGAGCTCATCGACAACAGTAGCTATACAGGAAAGCAGCGCACTTGCATCATCTGCAACAGCTCTTGGGTTCCGGGGTATAATAATCAAAATTTGATCTACCCACTATGCTTAGAATTGTCAAGAAAGGACCAAAGTACTTAGTTACTACAATCAATAACTACAAAAAACAGCCTTAATTATGAGTTGAAGAATATAATACGAATGTATGGCTAGTGCGCTGCATACTGGGTTATTAAGACCTAGGATTATAGATTACTATACCCGTTATGCTGGGAATATAGACAAAAGTCTGGTATTATGATGCCTGAGAGTAGTCATATTTGCATCTCTTGTAAGAAAGACTAGAAACTGGAAGCCCTAGAAAGGTCTAAGTTCTGTTCCCAATGTCGAGAAAAAGAAAAGATGATACGGAAGGAAAAGAGGCAGCAAAGAAAGCAAGGTGGGGGCGGAGTTAGGCAACATGCAAGCCGAAAATGGTCGCAATTGGATTTTCCCGTGCAAAGGTGGAGAGTTACGACGCAGAGACCTGGCAGCTACAACAGTATACAGGGCCAGACTGAAAGTTAGATACAAGCACTAAGATCAAAATATAATAAGGCAAAGCAGCAAAGTGGGGGACCTGCTGAGCAATCAGAGCTATTGCGCGGTACTCTCTTGTACCTGGAGCATAGCTATGCGGAGAAGGAAAGATTATCAGATGTAGATGTTTGGGCAAAACCTATCCCACGCAAAAGACAGGCAGCAACAGTTGTAGACTTTTACTGTGCATTCCACAATAAGATAATATTGCCTATTAGTACTTATATATTATACTATCAAAAGTATAGCATTTGAGATTCAATGATGATGAGCTGGGAAGAATGGATAGCATGTACTATTAAGAAGAGCAAAGGAAGCCCATTCTCTTGCAAAAGCTGCTTTCCTCCCGGCCAGGATATCCGGGTATGTTTAGGATGCAAGCAGCAAGTGCGGTCACTGGAGCCAAACCGAAGCATTCTCCTTTACCAAAAGCTTGGCTGTGAGTACATGTATCCGGAAGAGCTTAAAGGCCTTACCTTGATTAAAGAAGCACTCATTGCACTAAATATTCACTTTGGGTTTATTACTAGAGTGACCAAGGGAGATAAACAAGTGCAAGGGATAGGATATGCTGAGTATGTGAAAGGTCATATTACCGTCTTTCTAAACAATGTTCAACAGGTGGCTACCGAGGTTCTACCACACAAGCTTATCCGCATCCTTGATAACATACATATAACATGGTACGGGAAACACCGACCAAGGCCACGAGACCTTTCCAAACTACTGTCGGTCCGCCGCGAGAAAGTAGAGAAAGCATTGGTGTGGCTAAAGCAAAATAATCCTCACTACAAACATATATACATAAATAGAGAGAAAATGAATACCTGGGGCAGACCGGCACATGGAATTCCAAGACAGCTTTTTGATAGACTCGAGAAAAACCAGCCAACGGCTTACGAGAAGACAAGAACTGCGCATATTGTTCCATCAATGGAGCGCGGCCTTGCAGGAACGAATACAAGGACAATGACCGAAATTCGCCAGGAGCTAGCTACTGCAGATACCGACTCTGATGACGAGAGCCAGTTGGCATATGATGACATTGTGAGAGATGACATTGGGAGAGATGACATTGGGAGAGATGACATTGGGAGAGATGACCTTCAAGAAGCAATAGACGGCAGTTTCTATGACGAGATCAATTGCTCTGGCATGTTCTCACTCAATGCACCATTGGGAGACAACGATGCAGAAAAATTGCAATATATAATTGATGCATTGGAGGGCGATGAGGCATCAAATAGCATTTCGTGTGAGGCAGAACTCGATGCTCAGCAAGACCAAAACCGGCGCCCCTTCGTCCACATCCAAAAACCTAATAAGTATGCCGATAGTAATAATCTCTGGTATTAGGCAAAAACATTCCCGACGCTATTCCCCTATGGATTTGGCGTGCCGCGGTATAAAGAAGAAATGGAATCAGCACTTTGGAAGGGCTACTGGGCAGACCAGCACAAAGCAGAGTAGCTAGGTACACAGCAAGCACCTAGATACAATATGGGCCTTCGAACCTGGGCGAATGCGGTCCTGCAAAGATACGGTGCCCGCTTCTCAAGCCACTAAGCGTTTTCCTTCTTAGTCTTTAACCTTGAAGTCCGGTCTAAAAACAGGGGGGTAAGCATGGTAAGCGTTTAATGTAGCGACTTCCCAGAGGTAGAGAACATCATCCGTACCTTAACACCCAACAGATTGGAAAAGGCGAAGAAAGAGCTGGAGGAGAAGGGACAAACAGAGGATCTGGATGTGAGAAAGCTCCTTCGATATATATCCCATTATGGATATAAATAGCCAATGTCCAAGGAAGTAAAGTTCAGCATGCGAAGGAAGATTAAATCCCTCATCATACGATTTGGAATCCCTTCAATTTGGTTCATGATTAACCCTAATGATCTGACAAATCCGGTGAAATTGCGTCTAGCTGTTCACCGAATGAATAGAGACAGAGGCAGCGAGGATAACAGAGCTGCTAATTATAGCGATGGAGATATCGAAAGAGTCATTAACGAGGCTATGGAAAACTCATTTTCCAGTGCCAAGTTGGGTATCCCTAATGCTCTTGGATCTGCCATCTTCTTTCACCGCGAGATCAGAATGTTTTTCAACTACTATATGAAGGTCGGCATGGAATCAGTCTTTGGCCAAGTTGGTCAGTATTTCGCAACAGTAGAGACAAACGAGCGGGGCGCGCTGCATCTTCACGGGCTTATGTGGCTTGAAGGGAATCTGGAGCTTGGGAACATTATTGGCATGGCTGGAAATGACCCTGATAGGAATATCTTGAGGACTCAGAAGCAGGTTCTAAAGTACGTGGACACAGTGTTCACGGAGGACCTGGATAACACAGTGCTGCAGGAGGAGCAAAATATACAGCGCTCACCCTATAGCGGCATTTCGCACAAACTGCAAGACATGGAGCAATTCACAAAAGAATTCAAGGCAGAAGACAACTTTATGGCAGCCAAAGTACAAAACCATGCATGCAGTGATACATACACGAAGTACAAGAGGAAAACAGGCCGAAGCAACTGCCGATTCGGAGCACCCTGGAAGCTCATCCCCAAGTCCACCTTCACACAACAAGGTGCACTACAGCTACGCCGATCACACCCTACGATAAATCGCTAGAATACGGCGTTAGCCATTGGACTCAGACACAACCACGATGTGTCATTTATAGGCACCTCCTCCAAGTCACTAGCACTCGTTTACTATCTCACCAACTATACCACAAAGATCGAAGATCCAAGCTGGAAGCATGCAGCTATTGCAGCAGAGATATATCCTAAAAAGATAAATTCAGAGGGGGCTATTGGAACAGGCCAGGTAAAGGAGGATAACACTGCCAAAGCTGCCATTACGAACTAGTATCAACAATATATATTAAGCATTGCCAACAGGCTATTTACTAATCAGCCACTATCACATATTGAGGTACTCTCATACCTACTCTACTACCCTAACGAATATTCAAGTACTTCAAAATAGTCCCACATCAATATAACAATGTCTTACTGGAGCATATTCCGCAGATGGCAGCATCTCAGGTATCTGGCTGGGGAGATGGATCTAGACGAGGATGAGCCCGCGATGAACGGAAGCGCTAACGTTTCTGCACATGCGGATGTGACCACTAGTGGAGACAATGCAGAAGAGGTCCAGCCAGGGGGGGCAGAAAAGCAGGATCCTATGGACAACCGGATCTTGATAGGAGAAGGTGGCAAGAAGCTTTCGGTATTCGAAGCCTACTACCATCGAGGGGAGGTTTTGAAACCGCTATGCCTGTACGACTACCTGACCCTGATTTAGCTGCGGAGGAAAAGTAAAGCGCAGTCCAGAGGTGTATTGAGAATTGAGTTTGCCGAGGACTGGAGTCCTGGCAGAGAGTGGGTGCAGGTATTGAGGCCAAACGGGAAGCACGCTGTTCCATGCATCAACGGATTCCTCAATATGGACTTTGAGGCAGAAGATCAACTCCAATACTACCAACAAGCTGCAGTGCAGCATCTGGCACTATTTGTACCGTGGGAATTGTTTATCAGCGATACGTCTAGCCACCCGAGCGATCTCTGGAAAGAGTGGAGAGAATGCATCCCGAAGAGGCTTTAGACGATTGCGGGAAATATCCAGCTGCTGCGGCGGTCGGCGGAGGATGCTCGAAGGGATGCTAAGCAGTGGGTGGCGGCAGGGGATGATGCAATCTTCGAGGACCACGACGCAAATGAAGACGACATGGGTGGAGTAGAACCACACCAAGTACATCAAGTTGGAACGCTTGACCGATTGATCGAGATAGTGGCGGCTGCGATGGGACCAGGACAAATTACAGAGGGCTCAGAGCAGCTAGCCAGGATGTACCATTAACTTTGTGAGGCTTAGCGAGAGATACTAGAGTTTGAGGAAGACCTTATCCCTGTGATCCAAGTAGAGCCCGTCTGGCAGTACCAAATAAAGCTACATCTGGTTCCAAAGCAATATAAGCTTGCATCCATCAAGAAGTAGCAAGATGATGCTTTAAGGGATATAGAGAGAAGAATCCAGGGACTTTAGACAGCAGCAATAACCGGAACCAGCAAACGACAAGATGAAGAAACCCTAAGGAGTGCTACTACCGGCTTCGGTGGGGCTACTGTTGAGTTGATAGAGTTGGGCACCCGGCCTACCCAAGAGAGTGCAGTGTTTTCCGTTAGGTATACATGCAGCATAACTTTCGTATACTTAGGGCAATAGATTGCTAAAAAAAAGACCCTAAATGAGCGCCAGAGAATTATAGTCCTTTTGCTTTGCCATCACCTAGATAAGATTGAGAAGTATGAAGGCAAAGGGCATAAGAAGGAAACCACTGCCGGGCCTGCGCAGTTCTGCAAGTTCCTCGGCGGCGAGGGTGGTACGGGGAAATCCAGAGTTATTGAAGCTGTAGCCGAACTATTTGCCTGCAAAGGCATGTTATATTGACTACTGATAACAGCAACCTCCGGCATAGCAGCAGCTCAGATTAACGGAATTATACTTCACGCTGCCTGCCAAATCAAAATAGACAAAGACTCTATATCCGACCCCAAAAACTACATTGACGCAGTTAAGCAAACAAATTAGAAGGAAAAGTTACTTTTTATTATTGATGAAGTTAGCATATTAGGCGCCAGCACCCTCTCCAAGGCAAACACATAGATATGCTAGTTCCAAGGATCTAAAGAGGACTTTAGAGGGATCCCAGTAGTAATATTCTCTGGGGATTTCCAATAGTTTCGACCAGTGCAAGATAAATCCCTGCTTACACTAAATAGCAACGAACCATCAAATATTAATAAGACAGCCTATCGTCTTTGGTCAAAGTTCATAAATATTATTATCCTAGATGAACAAGTACGTGCAGCTAGAGACCCTTGCCTACAGAGGCTTTTGCAGAGGATTTGACAAGGAATATAGGATGAGACAGATATAGAGTTGCTCAATGGGGAATGCTTCCACAAGGGACAAGCCATCCCGTGGGACACAGGCATCATCGCTATTACACCGCTTAACTGCAACCGGTGGAATCTAAACATGGAAGCCACCCTGGATCAGCAAGAGAGGGAAGGCAAGACAGCCCGCATGTTCCTACCCAATTACAAGTAGGGGGATAAGGATTACAGACCCATAGTAGGTGAGAGAGAAGCCGGGCTCATAGCTGGCCTCGGAGATAACAGCAAGTGTCCTATACCAGCAGTATTCATATTTATTCCTGGCATACCGGTAATTATCAACAAGAACCGAAACATAGGGCTCAAGCTTATGAATGGCGCTAGATACACAGCACAAGACGTCGTTATTGATAAGAGATATCTAGGATACTAACTATTACCCACGCTTATCATCCACTTTGGCCCTCCAGCCGGCCTTCTCCTCCAGTCCAAGACCACCGAAGACTTTAGGTTCCGGAACATGCCGGAAGGCACGGTTCTACTAACGCCAGAGAGCACAAGAATCCACCCCAACGCGACCAGGCCCTGGCAGAAGCACTCAGTCACGCGACGAGGTCTCCCGTGCACGGCAGCATACGCATGCACAGACTACAAGATCCAAGGGCACACGGAGGAGAGAATAGCACTGGAGCTCCGGGGAACTGGGATAAGCCGGGACACTAGCGAACCTGCAAAGTGCGATCCGTACAGCCTCTACATTCAGCTATCGCAATGCAAATCACTAGATGGTATTACCCTGATTTCGAGGGTTTATTTGGAAGACATGGTGGATAATCAACAAAAGCAGCGTATAGTTAAAGGAGAGAAAAGACTAGAGTTCCTATGCGATAAAACAATCCGGGAGGCGCAAATACTATTGTATACATGGCTTTAATAAGGGTATTAGAAGATAACAGGAACAGATATAGCAGCAAAAGCAAACAAGAAATTGCATAAAAAGATATGAACATTAGTAAGCAGAGTAGACCAATTAAAAGTTCAATTAACATATATATGCTTTTTTTCGTTGCAAATAACCTCAACCTCAGAAAAACACACAGCAAAGACCGCTCCCAAAACCAAAAAATACCAGAAAAAAATCAGGAAAAATCATAACAAGGCCAGAAAAGCTATGAATGATACGGGGATACATAATCTCCATAAATACCCATAATTCACATGATATTCAGGTGATCTAGAAGCAAATTGAGCCAATAACAGAAGAGGAAAGGATGTAACATCTTGCGCAGACCAGGCGAGAGCTAAGCTCGAAGAGGCAAAAAACCAAGGGGGGGAGGGGGCCCCAAAAACAGGAATGTGCCCGTCCGCCGGTGGGAAGTTGGAAGGCAGGCTAGGCGGGCAGGTTAGAGGCTCCCTTGCACAATTAGTCTTTCGGCATGATACTGGAAGGGGATTAAAAGCTTGGTAGAAAGAAAAGATCGAAAAGGCAAAAGGATAGAACATGACATGGAAGACATGAAATGGAACATTACTGAAGTAGCTTGACCTTGAAGGATGACAAGAAATGAGAGAAGATTTATTATATGTTGGTGTAAAGAATGTATTTAGAACTCTAAGAAAAATATAAAACCCCAAATATACGTAAGAAAAAAAATACAAGTTTAATGTAAGTAATTTAGGAATGAGACCTTCTGGTAGGCCTTTTTTTCTTCCTGCTATTTGGCTTAGTAATTGATGATCTTGTGTTGGATTGAGTAGAGGTTCGAGGTGTAGCGAATATGTTGGGTATGTTATTTTCTTCTTTTATTTTATAAGAGTCGGAATTGTAGTCGTTACTATTAGAGTTTACCGAGATGACGGGGGAAAGGGCTATATCTGCAGTGAGGTTGGTAGTTGGAGTAGGCATGCTGGAGCCCCTAAGTCTTTTAGATGTGGGTGCATAGGTGTTTGAACTTTGTTGTGATGATTCGGAGTCGGGGGGTATGGGCCTCTTGCTTTGCAAGGGAGTTATAAACTGTTCTGTTAATTCTGCTTGTGATAATCCTACTTGTGCCAGTTCTGGTTCTGGAGTTGTTTGTAATGATTTTGTATGTGAAGTTTCTGTTTGTGGAGGTGTAATTTGGGCCGGTTTTGTTGATTTTGATTGTGGTTGTTTTCCTTTGGAAGATTTCTTGGGCGGAGTTTTAAATATAGACCTTGCTGCTGCAAATTTATTGGTGTTAGATGAACCCCTGTTGGTCTTTGAGGATGAGGCTTTGTTGGAGCTTGATAATAATGGAGTACTCTTATCTGGAAATGTCTAAGAATCAGGGATAATAATAAGAATATAGTTATTCTTGTTCTCGGGTGGGTTAACCATAAGACTATGGTCAAGAATACTAATAACTCTGCCTATAAGGCTTATTGGAACCCCGGAGATAAACTGGGTATCTTTCTGGTCTACTATTTTCTAATAAAGAATAGAGTATGGTAGAGTTTGAATGGGAAAGATAATAAAAACTTGGAAGGAGTGAAAGCCTTTGAAAGGACTTTTAGTTGGTTGTCCTGGAATGATATAGGTAGAGTATTAGATGAATGTGCAGTATTTAAGTTGAGCATTGTCAAATAATGGAATAGAGTCTCGGATTAGTTGGGTTAAACCTGTGTCAACCACCTGTCTAGAAAAAGTAATAAATGGGTAAATAAATGGAAAACCTTTTATTTTGGTAAGTTCCTGGGGCAAAGTATTTGTTTTATATTAGTGATAAATATTATAATAACTGTGGTAAATAAGATGGAATTACTTATGCTTGAAATCTACTATCTCGGATAAGGCCGACTGGTGCTTTGTATCCATTTTTATTACCTTTTTTATTGCTGAAGATGTTGGTCTTATGTTCTGTCTATTCTAATATATATGGATGTACCTTTTTAGCAAAGAAGAACTATTGCTCTTCCTATTTTGAATTAATAAGTTTATGGCTGTAGAAAGTGGTATTTAAACTTATGTAGATTTCTGCAGAGAGAGCTAATTGGTGTTCCTTGGGGCGTAGTGTTGAATATTCAGGTAATGACATAAAGGGGGCAGATGGAATATAAATTTTACAAATAGCTTTAATGTTAAGTCCTTTTACTTGTGAAGGGCTGGTCCTGGGTTTGTTCAACCTGAAGGGTGCTCTGTATTAGTCTATCTAAAGCTAGAGAGGAAAGAAGGAAAGGGAGCCAGAAGGGCTGCCCTTCTAGCTTTATATCTAGGCTTCCACAACCTTAATAGGCTCTAGCTACCCTGGTAGCTAAAGAAGGGTTTCACTCTCCGCTAACCTTAATGGATACGGCATAGCCGTATCCCCACTTTAGGCTTCAGCCTGTGACATTACCCCCCCTTTCTTCCAAGCAGCAACTTCGCCGCTTTGGTACTATATACTCACTAATCGGACCATCAGCTTCCATAATCGATCCATATTTAGCCTCATAGGTATCAAGAGCTTCCAGCTCCATTAAGAATTCTACTAGCTACCAAGTAAGTTCTTCATAGCCATGCCATCAAACAAAAGCTTCTCGGATCTTACCTCGTCCTTGTTGCTTCTACCTAGCACATAGGATTTCCTCGACTACCCACTCATCTTCGCCGTCTACCTATATTAGCGGGGGCTAGAAGTTATCCTGTTGCTATCCTGGTAAGGGATCTTGCCGTGCTCTTCTCAAGAGATCAATATGAAACCGTGGGTATATTACCCTAGATACATCAACCTCTACCATATGCATACCTATTACCTTCATCACAGTATATTGCTGATATAGCCAATCTAGCTTCTTGCAAGGCCTTGGGGACTTATAGTTAGTTAAATTAACCCAGACCTTGTCCCTAACCTTGAACCTCTCTACCAGTATTCGCTTCTTATTAGCTGCCTATTCATAGCGCTATTATGTTATAGTTGCTACAGCCTATACAAATTCCATAGCATCTTAAATCTTCTATAGTAGATTCCTAGCCCGGGCCTTATTACTACTTAATAATAACTCCATAGCAATCTCCTAGACCTTAAAGGGCTCTATATAATACCCATGCTCTAGGAAGAAGAGACTTATTCCTATTGCCGAGTTCTTACAATTATTTAGTACTAACTATGCTACTAGAAGGTAATAACCTCAATCCTTCTACAAATAGCAAACATATGCTCGCAGATATACTTAGATTTCCTGGTTTATTCATTCTGGCCCTCCATCAATCTACGGGTGGTATATCGTACTAAGCCGCTATATAATGCCGGCTAGCTTACAAAAGGCTCACTAGAACCTACTAGTCCAATTACTCCCTCGGTCACTAATAATAAACCGGGGTATCCTATATGATCTATAGTAGCAGCTAAGGAACCGCTCTATATAGGCTTCTACTTCCATTATAAACATAACCTCAAGCATAATAACTTACATAAATCAATTAACTATCACCCATAGATATTAAGACTTATCCTTGCCTATTAGAGGAAGATCTATTATAAAATCCATAGCTAAATTACTTTATAGCCGTTCTAGGACCGGCAAAGGCTTTAATAGCCCTCTCTTTAGCTACCACCAAATATAGCTTCTTCTACATACATAATAGTTAGCAATAAACCATTAGATTAACTATAATAGTCCTAGCCAAAAGAATTGCCTTAATACTAAGGCTATTATACTATCACAGCCTAGGTAATCTCCAGTAGCAGCATTATACTCTATCTACACAATACAAATACATAATACCTCTATATCAATCTTGCTACCAAGTACCCACAACCGGTCCCAAAAGATCAACCGACCTTCGGCATCCAAGGCACATTCCGAGATCTGAACCTTTAGACCCAGCCTAGGTAGCAGACTTCGCTCCTGCTACTATACCGCAGCATATATACTTATATAAGTCTTATCTATAGCAATAGCTTAATCCCATAAATCCTATAGCTCCGGATAATCAGGGAAAACCACTATCTATAGTATCTCTATTTGGGCTACCCAAAGGATAACTTACTCTAGCATAGCTTCTTCATCCCATGGAATAGCTAATTGAGGGATTAACTGCAGGTAACGGCCCTGCTCCCTAGGGTCTTCAACCCCCTTGGGTATATCCTGCTCTCTGCGGCTTAGCACATCCGGCGCTGCTACCTTACTACTAGGTCAATACTTAAGCTGGAAATCATATTCTAATAGCTATCCTGCCTAATAACTCTATTACTTAATAAGGTACTAATGTTTTATAAAGTATATTAGATTCTTATAGTCTATAATAATAGTAAATAGGCTATAGCTATATAGTTCTACTCTCTAAGCATCTAAGTAATATATAATTGCTAGTATTTTTTTATTATGGATTGGGTAGTTGTATTTTACTGGGCTTAGCTATTATAAGTGGAAGGTAACTGGCTAATAGCAGTCTTGCTTATCTTCTTAAGCTAGAATTCCTCTTAATATATTACCTAAGTAATTAGCTTCAAGGAATATTAGTCTATCCAGATCCCATTATTATAGTATAGGAGCTTTATAAAACCTATGCTTAAGCTCCTAGAAAGCTACTTTCTTACTAGGTCCCTATTTAAAGGCAATCCCTTTCTGAGTTAATATTATTAAAAGGACTGATATCTTTGCAAAGTCCGGTATAAAGATCCAATAGTAATTTACAAAGCCTAGAAAACTCTGTATACCTTTTACCGTCTGGGGTACTTCCTACTCACGGATAGCTTGCTGCTTCTCTGGATTATAGGAAACTCCTTTTCCTACCTGCATAATAAATCCTAGGTATTTGACTTCCTGGATTGCAAACTCATACTTCTTTGGATCTAGATATAGTCTAGTAGTAGCTAAAGTATAGAATACTTTTTATACCTTTACTAGATGATCTTTCTTTGAGCTACTAAAATAGATCAGTATATTATCTAAGTAGGCTATAGCAAAGTCATCTAGAAAGTCTTATAATACCTTGTTTATATACCTCTGGAATATAGCTGGTGTACTGCTTAGGCCAAATGGGCATACCAGCTACTTATATAGCCTAAACCGGGTCTAGAAGGCAGTCTTAGCCTTATATCCTTTAGCTATTTAGACCTTATGGAAGGCAGTAATTACATCCAGCTTAGTAAACCACTTAGCCTTGGATAGGTTCTACAGTGTCTCTGTGATTAGAGGAAGAGGGTACTGGTCCTGCTGTATAATAGCATTAAGCATATAATAATTATAATAAAAGCATAGTCCTCCTCCTAGCTTCCTAATAAATAATACTGGGGCACTAGTAGCTAAGCTACTAGCTTAGATAAACCCCTTATCCAGCAGATCCCTAAGAGTCTTCCTAAGAACAAGCAATTCTTCCCTAGACATATTATATAGAGGTCCCCAAGGGAGCAGCAGTTCATCCCCGAACTTATCTTACTATAGATTAACCTCATAATCGACGCCTAGTCGGTATAGTGGTAGTTTGGCTGCCTCTATTACTAAGAATAGCTCTCCAAATTCATCAAGCAATACAGCCGGAACCTATTCCCTTAGGTCTACTTTAACCTTCTGTTAGAGGGCTTCTTTAATATCTTTTAGGCTAATAGATCGCACTAACAATGCTACTAGACCACATGTCCTACGCAAGCAGCAACAATCAGCTACAAAGGTCGCAGCCATAACACAACGAGCTGCCCGTATCTAACGAACCCCTGGGGTTTCTTCTTCGCCAGCAAGCCACAGCTTGATTCCAGCTACCCCATAGGTAATGCACTCCTTTGCCACATCATAAATAACCTTATTTGCCTTTAACCAAGGCTTGCCTAGGAATAAATCATCTTCTAGGCCTTTTACAGCATAAGCATACAGCCTCTACTCATAACCTCCTACCTCAAGGGTTAGTGCCATAACCCCAGAGGCATAGGTCTTTTCCTTGGACTCAGTAAAGCCACTAAGCTATCGTGGCTTCCTTTCGACGTACGGAAGGGCTAGCCGACCGGCTAGATTTTCACTCACAAGGGCAAAAGCATTACAGCCAGTGTTAACAAGGGCTTGAATAGGTTGATTATTGACTCTTGCTTCAACTAGAGCTGATCCACTAGTCATTATAGGCTTTTGCTTTGCCCACCCTTAGAGATCTTCCCTAGATAGCTTTAATACCCGACTTTGTATTAGAGCTCCTCGTTTTCCGAGTTTTCATCCTTACTAGCAGATAGGTCTGACTCCGCAGAGTTAGTACCACCAGCCTGCTTAGTTTTCTTTGTTCGAGATCGTCGGACTATAGGTTGGCGAAGCGGGCAAGAGGCCTTTAGGTGATCAAGGCTCCCGCAGCTAAAGCAACATCGTGTATCCCGGTCTTGACTACCGGTAGGCAATACCTTGTCAGCTACCTTGCCCGTTATAGGCATATCACCTTCATAATCCTTGGTTACCCTTGGAGCTGGGGCACCATGATCTTGCTTCCGGCTAGTAGTAGGTTCCCTTTTCCCTGGCTTCCCGAGTTTCTCTAGCTTCCAAGCTATATCCTATACTTAAGCTAGCCAACCTATATAGTCTTGTGGTAGGTCTACTGTAACCAAGCTATGCTGCAACTGTGAGTTTAGTATACCTTCCAAGAAGGTGATCTTGGCTTGGTTAGCCTACTGGGAACCTCCTGCATCTGCTATTACCTGTTTAAACTTAGGCAGGAAGCTTGTAAGAGAGGTATTCTTGCCTTGTCGGAGGGTTTGTAAGGATGCTACTGCGTGCGCCTGCGAATTGGCATTCTTATATGTATGATCTAAATAATATATAAATTCTATGGGATTATAATAGCTTCCTGGTCCTCTAGTAGTATAGAAGGTAGCTACTATCTTCTGGGGTCCTGTTACTAAATATAAGTTGACTAAGTACTAGAGCTCTTTATTTGATGTATAGAGGTAGACATCTAGCTCTAACTTGTCTCTTATTTGCTATGACTATATTAGGTACTTATAATAATTACTAGAAAACTTCGGTGGGTTTGGAAGCAGCTTCTGCTTCAAGGGCTGTCAAGGGACATCGATGTCCAGCCTAATTGAACCCAATAATTCCGCCTTGACTGGGGCCCTCGGGCTCTCCTCAGGGCATTCCTGTGGCAGCATCGATCTCTCTGCTGTACTACCCTATTGGGCTCTTAATTGCGCAATCTGCTCCTGGATTGGGGCCAGAGCCATACTTAATCCCTGCTGTATAAGCTGCGCTAGCTACTATTGGGTTGCCTTATCCGGCGCCGAGCTACTAGATCCTTGATCCGCCATTATACCTGCGAACATCTTAACCGATAGTTTGTATAGAAGTTGGTTGAGCTTTAGATATGTGAAGGGCTGGTCCTGGGTTTGTTTAACCTAAAGGGTGCTCTGTATTAGTCTATCTAAAGCTAGAGAGGAAAGAAGGAAAGAGAGCTAGAAGGGCTGCCCTTCTGGCTTTATATCTAGGCTTCCATAACCTTGATGGGCTCTAGTTACCCTGGTAGCTAGAGAAGGGTTTCACTCTCCGTTAACCTTAATAGATATAGCATAGCCGTATCCCCACTTTAGGCTTTAGCCTGTAACATTTCTATTCTTAATAATTAGGGTTCTAAGAAAGTAGTATATAGGATCTAGGTTAGTTATTTTAAATTACTTTTTTAGTCTTTCTTTTACTTAGTTAATTATATTAATATTAGTACTAAAAAATAGTAAATTATTTATATAAATATATATAATAATATACTTTTTAATAAATACTACTTTATTAAATTAAAACTATTTAAAGCTTATTTTTATTAATACTTATAAAAATATTTTAAACTAAATATAAAGTACTTACTTTAGACTATAAAGTACTTTTAATAGCTTATATATTTTATTTTATCTTTTAAATCTATAAGGTATTTTTATATAGATTTTCTTATTAATTCTTTTATATAAAAAGATAGTTTTAATATCCATTTATTTAATTTTCTAGTTAAGAATAATAGTAATAGTAAATAATAGTTTATATATCTTTTAATATATAATAAAAGTAAATATTTCTTTATAATTAATTCTATATTCTTATTTAAAGCTCTAAATTATCTATTAAGCTTTATAATACTTAATATTTTTTATAAATCCAAGTTTTATTTTAAAGACCCACTTTTCTAATAGTATATATTATATTTTATTTATATTAATAATAATAAATAAGCTATTCTTAATAAATAAATTATATTTTTCTTTTATAATAAATTTTTACTTTAGCTATAAATAAGAGTTTTAAGCTTATTTTAATATTTTAAACTTATTACTTTTTAAGACTTTTTAAAGAGTTATAAGATATACTTAAATATTTAACTTTTTATTTTATAAATTACTTAGTAAGTTATTTATTATCTCTTTTATTATAGCTAGTTCTTATAGAGTCTTATTTTTAAGGTTTAATTAAGATTATTTTCTTAAGACTATATTTATATCTATTTAATAAATAACTAGTTCTATTTAAGTATTATTTATATAAAGTTGTTACAGGCTGAAGGCCTGGGATCTTGACCTAGGCTGTGCCTAGGGTCTTATACGTGGCTAAATGACTAAGTTGCCAGCTTAGTCATTACGTATCCTTTTGCCGCAACGGTTAAGGACGCAGCATCGCTGCTACGGTCGAAGTGCTAGCCCCGCTTTAGCCCAATCGGGCCAAACCGTGACATATGACTAAGCTACCCTAAGGGTCACAGGTTCGAACCACAGATGGGTTGCTCCTGGGCTCACAGAACGGAAGGTTCTGGGGGATGTGTGGTATAAGATTTCTGCCGGTCAGAGCTAAGCTTGAGCTTGAGGTGGACAGATCCCAGATGAGGGAGCTAGGCACAGGGGGGGGTAATGTTACAGGCTGAAGGCCTGGGATCTTGACCTAGGCTGTGCCTAGGGTCTTATACGTGGCTAAATGACTAAGTTGCCAGCTTAGTCATTACGTATCCTTTTGCTGCAACGGTTAAGGACGCAGCATTGCTGCTATGGTCGAAGTGCTAGCCCCGCTTTAGCCTAATCGGGCCAAACCGTGATAAAAGTCTTAAAATTATTACTTATAATATAATTTATAGATTAAATCTATTAGATTATTTATATATCCTCTTTTTAGATTATATTATAAGTTTATTAAGTATAAAAAGTTTATTTAATTTAAATTACTAAAAGTAATTTAGCTATTTAAGAAAAAGGATTTCTTTAGTTATAAGTAAAGTTAGTAGATTTATACTTCTTTAGAGAAGCTTATATTTAAATTAGTAGTTTATATAGATGTTTTTATTAAAGATAACCTCTTTAGTTTACTTAATTTATTTAGTAATAGGGTTCTAAAGGTAATATATATTCTTAGCCTTATATCTAATAAGAAAGTATAATTAAATTTAATTATCTAGCTTCTTTAAATACTTTACTTTTAAAATAAACTTATAGGTTTTATAGCTAAGTCTTTTAAAGTATATAATAGGTGTTTTTAGGCTATTCTAGGCTTTAATAGGAGTTATACTATTAAGGATATTATAAGAAAATCATTTTTATAAATAGATAATTATATATAATATTTCTTTTTATAGTTTTTTAGATAGTTTATTATTATAGAATATTACTTTAATTCTATTTTATATTATTTAGTATACTTATTTTATAGGATTCTAGTTTAGTTAGTAAAATATAATAAATTTTATATAAATACCTTTATAATTAAAGAAATTAAATAAAGGTTTATTTTTAAATTTATTACTATTATTAAGTTAGTATTCTTTAATTATTATATATATATAATTTTTAATTATTTATATATTAGCTTTAATAAGTACTCTTAATATTATCATTTATTTAGGCAGTGGATTATACAGTGATCCCGGTGGATTCACCTCTGCAATATATACGGAGGATTAGTATTATAAGTTGTAGTATTTGTAGTTTAATATAAGGCTCACGGCATTAACATCTGTAGGTCTGGTAATATGAACTGAATTGCTTGTCCTTTTATCTTAATAGATAAATTAGTTCTTTTAAAGGATAGATTTATTATATAACTATATATCTATTTAGGCTGTATAATACTTAATTATACTTTTTTTTAAGTAAGTATATATATAGTTTCTTAGTTAGATTATTAATAATTAATAGGTAGTAGGACTTATATTATATAGCTGAAATTAGTATATTTAGATAAATAAGCTAGTAGCTACTAAAGGCTGCTATAAGCTACTACTAGTAGCTGCTGGCTGTAACTAATAGCCTTAGGCTGCTATTATAGGCTACTATAAGCTACTATAAGTAATCCTTATAGGGACTAATTTAATCTATAAAGGGCTACTTTTAATAGCCTTAAATAATTAAATAATAATATATATACAGCTTATAAAAAATAATAACAACTTATTTAATAGGATCTTTAGTATTATTAAGCTTCTAAGATTAGCTATTTATTTTTACCTTTTATTTAATACTATATAAATAATTACTTAGATGTTATTAGCCTTTTTCTTTCTATATATATAAGCTATATAAAGTCTTAAATCTATATTTATAATAAGGATTTAATAATCTTTAATAAGCTATTTATAATTATTATAGTTAAGATAATCTAGGTGAATATAAAGTATATATAGGGATATTAATTTAATAGTATTATTTATTATAAATATAGTAGGATACTAGCTTACTTTAAATATATTCTAATATTATATAATTTTTATTTAAGAGTAATTAAGATATTTAAATCTTTTATATATAATACCTTAAATAATAAGTATATCTTTATATTTAATAAAGGTACTTTTATAATCTTAGATATAAATAAAGCTTTATCTTTTAGTAATAGTACTAATTAAAAATAGATTAATTATTATAGATAGAATAAAAAGTGTTTATAATAAGTAAATAAGTTTTATATTATTAACTTACTAAATAATAACTAGGACTTTTTTAAAGCTAAGTACTATAGCTTTTTAATTTATATTATTTATTAAAATAGGTTCTTTAAATACTATATACTCTAAGTATATATATTAGTTATAATAAATATAATATTTAGATATATTATTAAATATCTAATTTAAATAGTAAGTATTAATTTTATTTTCTTTTATTATTATAGTATATATAGCTTCTTTATTAATTATAGTTATATAATAGTTTAAAGTATTATTAAGCTAAGCTAAAAGAGTATTTACTTTATTTAAATCTATACTTTATAATATATTTACCTTTATATTATATATTATTACTAGTTTTTTATCCTTTTATTATATAAGATATTCTAGGTTATTATAGTTTATTCTATTTAGAAGTTATTTATAGATTAAGTAAGTCTTTTAAAAGGGATCTATATAGTTTTCTAGTTTTAAGAATCTAATATACTTAATATAATTATTTTAATTAAAATTTCCTAGTTATTTATTATTTTTCTAATAATTATTAGAGTAATTATTATAAGTTAAATAATTATTTATAGTAATTATATATACTATCCTAAAGATAGTAATAAAAGCTATAGATATAGAAATCTTTTATTTATTCTTATAGTATTACTATTTATCTTTAGCTTAGGCTATAAACTAGGTAAGATTAAGTAAAGTACTTTTTCTAATACTAATAATCTTATAATTTTAGTATAATATACTATAGAAGGTAGAAAAGGTATTATCTAGATTAATAAGAAATTATAGCTAGTAGAGTTTCTTGGGAACCTTCTAGCTTAATTATATATATTTAATTATATAAAGTCTCTTAGTAAATGTTGTACTACTTGGATCAGTTATATCGAGCTATAGAATAAAGAGTTTAAAGAGCCTTGATTTCTATAAATAAAGGAGTGGTTAATAGGGGCTTTTATAGCTTGTTAAAGCTTGCTTCTAAGGTGGTGCTGTACTAATTATTCAGCTACCTCACCAGCCTTAATAGTCAATATTTAAGTATATTTTTTTATATCTTTATAGGATTATAAGGTATTTAAAATAAGGTTACTAATTATATTACTAAGAATACTTATACTATATTATTAGCTATCTTTTTAGAGAATTAAATAGATATCTTATATCTTTTCTATACCTTAAATCTTTTTAATTATAAAGTTTAAGTATTTATTTTATATACTTATTAGAAGGTAATTATTTATATAATTCTAGTAGGTACTTTAATAGATAAAATAATTTTATTTCTTTATTAAGTAATTCTCTTTTAGTCTTATTAGTTTCTTTTAGGTACTATTTAGGATATATATAATATACTCTATTAAAACTATATTTTTAATACCTTTATTTTATTTAGCTTAGTTTTTAGCTCCTTTAAATTATAAAATAGTATTATAACTTAATCTAGTTCTATATACTTTTACTACTTTATTTTATATTTTATAATTAAATTTATTTAATTATAGGTATTTTCTTGATTTTTAGCTATTTCTTTTCTTAGTAATTATTATCTTAGGTATTTAATTCTTAGTTAGAAGTAAAGATTAGTTAAGAGTAAGTAGTATTATATTAGTATAATTATTATTTATATAGTACTAGGACCTTATAAGTATTTATATATATATTATATTATTACTAAAAAATTTAGTAAGAACTAATAAATTAAGTAATTATTCTTTTTTAAAAGTCTCTATAAAATATTAATTAATATTTTAGTTATAGAGGAATTATCTAGAATATTAAAGTTCTTTTAAAAATATAAATATTACTTTATTATATATATATTATACTTTTTTTTTTATAATTAGGATATTATTAATAATAGTATTTCTTTAATTATAGTATTTTATTAAATTTATAAATAGAAATCTAAAGAAAACTAAGAAGAATAGTAAGAGGCTCTTAAAGTAGTAAAGAGTACTATTGTTATACAGCCGAAATTGGCGTATTTGGATGAGCAGGCTAGTGGCTGCCGAAGGCTGCCGCAGGCCGCCGCAGGCCGCCGCTAGCAGCCGCCGGCTGTGACTAACAGCCTTAGGCTGCCGCCACAGGCCGCTACGAGCCGCTGTAAGCGATCCTTACAGGGGCTAATTTGACCTATAAAGGGCTGCTTTCAGCAGCCTTAGATAATTAAATAACAACACACATACAGCTCATAAAAAACGATAACAAGTGGTAGCAATTGCCCTGTTTCGATGTGAGCCTCATGAACCTAATGATGACTATGAGAGGGATCCACCGGAATAGCTGTAGCTGCCGCAGCTGTTTTGGTCAAAACACTAGGCAGACCACAGAGGTTTGTGCCGAACCTGCTGGAGGAAACAGAAGGCACAAAGCAG
>VTGD01000248.1:0-23066 GCA_013406985.1 Calonectria crousiana | reverse complement strand
CTGTTGTTGGGACTTGTGGCATCACCTAATTTAGTAGGGAAATGATGTACCTTTTATTTGAGGCACTATGATTGGCTATGCCCCTTGACCGTGACCTAAGTGGAGGCTTACCACAGTCGAAGGGATAAAGATATAAACTAATCAGGTGCAGGTCAATATCGCGTAACCGACTTTCTGAATTAGTATCGACTGACCGGATATTAGTTTTCGTTTATTGACTCAAGGCTGACAGTGAAGATGGCAGACCTCTGCTCGAGCCATGATATTAAGCTGCTGACGTATAGCACATTGATGAGTACCGTAAAAACTCGCGAAATCCGACCATGGAGTGGAGCCGCTTTTTGCTTTTTTCTCCGCGTTTTGGCTTCTAGACGTAGTTTCAATTGGCTCTTCGCATATTTATGGAGACATTTTTGTCTCCACTCCATGGTCGGATTTTGTGAGTTTTTACGGTATTCTATATCAATATCTACCAGTCTCCTACTCAAATGTTATGTTTCCAGTGCGGTGACTTTCTTGCAGAGAAGTGGTTAGGTAAGCCAGAGCTAGATATCTGCGACTCGAATATTACGCCTAGTCAGCGAAAGGTATTATGCAATCCTCTCACATCACTTCAATACCGTATAATCTCGCATAATCCGGCCATGAAGTGGATTAGCTTTTTGCTTTTCCCCCTGCGTTTTGACTTCTGATCACAATCTTGATTGGTTCCTTGCATATTTATGGAGCCAAAGTCGTCTCCACTTCATGGTCGGATTTTGCGAGATTATACGGTACTAACTAGCTATCTTAAAGTACTACACAATGATATATAGCTGGTGTGGCTGGTATCTTTTCCAAGAACTTCTAGCTGTCTGGTACACTGTTGCGACAAAGCATGAAGCCAGCATTTCCAATGTGGCTACACGCTGGGTATTAGACTTTGAGTATATCGGCGCAGTGATTATCGGGGCGCGATTTGGAATGAGCGAAGATACAAATGACAAGGCTGCAACTTTGGGCTGGGAGTTTAAAGTAGTCCAATAGTAATATGGAAAATTTTTACTGTGATAAATTAGTGTTACTACTATACTGGACATTTGTTTCAAAGGCACTGAGGCTGCCAGTTGCTGTGCAGTTTAATGTTGGGCTCAGCAAACCTCCCTCTCCACACGGGATTGGCCGCATCAGCTCCAACATTGTAATTAGGGTGTTGCAACGAGCTAAAATTAGAACATACGGGCGTGCAAGTTTGGGCTCCTGGCCAACTGGCTTTTCATGCAGTTGGTCGAGGCAGAGCAGGCAGCCAAGTGGGGAATAGCTGCATCCGCAGCCCTCCAGAAACATTAGCGCGCACTTGGGCAGCTATTTAAGGTCAATCTACTGTCCATTCTCTTGGTCTTTATTCATCCATCCTGTTTTATTTCGCCTCCTTGGGCTGTTTACAGACTCTCATGACCTCAACTAATCCGACGGATATGTTGGCCAGCATTACGCCCCTGCTCCCTGAGGAGATATGGCATCATTTGTTTACCTTTGTCCCAAAGCTAACGCTCTTGCAACTGAGACTTGTTTCGCGCCAGCTCAACCATATTTGTACACCCTTGGCTTTCGGAAATTTTAATCTGAGTGCCCATGGCAACTCGGCCAGTCGCTTTATGCAGCTTGCCGCATCTACAAAGCTGCGGGAGTTGGTCCGGGACCTCACCATAGACACATGGGTTGGCTCTGACTCTGACTTTGAGTACAACGCGAATGACGATTACCCCGAGCCCGTCGAGTTCATGAATGCATTGCATTACGTGCAATTCTTCACCGAAGTCAGAACCCTTCATTTGCGCTTCAGCGAATTTTGTGGCCAAGAGGCGAGGCTAGCCGTCGCCATCGAGGAGACATGGATGTTTAGATACCGCGTTCTCGACACCGTGTTGCATTGCGTCACGGGTTTGTGGACACCGGAAAAGCAAGCATCGATTGATGCGACAGCCGAAGAGCTAGATTGGTTGGAGCCAGAGTACCCACCGGAACATCTGCAAGCACCTCTCAAGTCCATGAAACTCAAGGAACTTGCAATCACAAACCTGGCAGATTTTCAGGACAGCCATCTTGCGGAATCCGATGCTTGGAAAAAGTTCACATCGTCTCAAAACCTCATCGATCTCAAAATATACATCACGGCGGAAGAAGACTCAGCTTCACCGGAGATGTCTGTGTATTTCGCGGAAAAGTACGAGTTGTTTGAAAAAATGCCGCAAACTTGGTTGTGTCCTGACCTTTCTGAAAACCTGCGAGTTTTATCACTGTATTATCGATCGTATTGGGGTTGGTTCCCCAAGATGGACTTTCGACTCATCGGCAGCAATGACCAACCATTCCCGCAACTCAAAGTGCTTGCACTCGGAAACTACGTCTTCAGCCATGATTGGCAGATAGACTGGTTTGGATCCTTGGGAAAGATGAACGGGAGCGGGGGAATAGAAGAGCTGTATCTCGACGATTGCCCGATTTTGTTTGAAGCTCTTCAATATAGCCCTCTCGACCCCAATGATCCTCTCTACCCCGTCACGAGCACCGTGCTGAGTCATAATTCATGGGAAACAGAGACATACAATATGGCTTTACGGTGGCACAAGGTTCTCCCGCAATGGAGGGAGTTGATGAAGGGGTTGAAGGTCTTCCGTATGGGTCATGGGTCCTGGGATAAGCCACCGCAGGCCGCCATAGAGAGCGTGGACGACGATGAGTCGAGCACTGATGCCGACAGATGGGCTCTTGAGCATTATTTCTGTAATAACGCCCATCGCACGTTTAATTTTCCCGAAGTCTTCTGGGATAACACAGACGACAAGAAATATATTCACGGCGCTGGCCTTTCTTGTGATCGAGACAAGCGCTTGCAATATATTTCGTATGACATTGACACCGGTCCAAGTCAGTGGACTGAATATCCCGACTCGTATGCAGGTCCGAGCGAACTTCTTGAGAGTGAGGGCACAGCTGGGAAAGACGATCATGCGTATGAGATGTTCATTTCTACAATCAATTCCAGAAAGGCCAACACGGTACAGGCTGATATCGATACGTACGTCAATACATAAAGACAGCTTGGAAGAAAAGGATCCACGTAAATCGTAAACACGATACAAGGGCCTATTAGGAAGCATTTTCTTTGTCTTGAAAATTGGCTAAATTCCCTTGCCGAGAACAATGCCATTTTTTCTCAGGTCGGCGAGCAAAAAACAACAAGAAGAAAACAAGATAGAAATAAATGATGGGAACTATACGGGGTAAAAACGCAGTCGACTACTAAGAATAACTTTGTGGATAACTCATCTGATAAGAATATTGGAAACATCAACCAGAATAGCCTAGTTACCAGTAGTCCAGTTAGAAACAACAGAATAAGGAGAATCCCGAGTCGTCACATCCCCAATAATGAGCTTCTTGGGGTGGATATTAAAATAATTGTCCTTGACCTCCTCAGAGCATATGGGACATATAGTCTTGTGCGACATCCGGCAGAAGAGGCTCTCGGTCCGATTGGAAAGATCAGGGCCCAAAGAGTTCTCGCTCTCGCACAACGGAGATGTCGGGGGGCCAAGTTCATCGAGGATCAGGCAGTCAATGAAGCGCGTGTCTGCTCCAGACGCAGTCGTTTGGTTGCGAGTATCGACAAGACCCCAGCGGCCGCGGGGTATCCATGAGTGAGGCATCTGGCTTCTACGTGTGTTTCTTCGTGTGTCTTCGTCCAAGCTTTACTTTTCGTCGCCAAGGTTCTAGTAGATGATACTACAAGGATATTTTCCCTTGAGAATCTTTAAAGCAGGCCCGTTGCCGCACAACCTGTGAAGGTCTTTCTTGTCATTTTTACCAACCCGCGAGGCGT
Source organism: Calonectria crousiana (assembly GCA_013406985.1). NCBI lineage: Eukaryota > Fungi > Ascomycota > Sordariomycetes > Hypocreales > Nectriaceae > Calonectria > Calonectria crousiana. The sequence continues at coordinate 19,201 of VTGD01000248.1, read as the reverse complement.
TCTTAGTGACAAACTCAAGCCAGTGAAGCTGGAATTGCTTTTGGGCCTGATCACCGTTGGCACCAACCCACATGTAATTGGCTTGCGGCCACTGTTTTGCACGTATACATTAGAGTGGTATATCCTCACTTGGAACCAACACCGCTTAAGGAATGGCAAGGCTGAATGAGTAAAATGAATCAATGCTGTTGTTATTTTCAACACTGTTTTCATCCACTTCTGCCCAAGAGTAAACTGCATGTCCTATTACACTGCTAGGGACATTTTAGGACTATTAGCTGGCAGAAAAGTTGAAACCCCACGTTCATCCGGCATGCAATTCATCTGGTGGTAAATTATTCCGCTCAATTAAATAATTCTTTATTACAAGTAGAAGAGCTGAATTAAGCATGAAAAGGCCATCATGCGATCCTTCATCCCGTAAGACGGTGTGAGAAAAAGCTCATATTGCAAAGGGGGCTACAACCTTGGTTGTCTGTTCGCACTTCATTAGTTCCGCTTTTGTACTCAAAGCCGAAATCATAGCGAGTAAAAACCTTGCTTGTGAGTTGAATCAATTAGTCAAGCGGCTGTTGGTTGTGCAAAAGTTTGAGCCAGGCCCTACGCCTCCCAGGTTGTAACGTGTTGGCCCAACACACTCTAGCAACACTAACCACAGGACTAACAACTGGAGAAATTACCCACTCAACTCAGCTATAACAGGCAACTAGCTCACGTTGGTGGCTGGGTGGGTTTCGGTATTGCTTAGCACCGAATATCGTGGCTGCTGCATGTGCATGTCGCCGCCACAACACCGCCTCCCCTCGGCCTCCCTTTCGCTCTTATATCATTTCTAGTTCCCAAAACTCCAGACCCACTTATACGCACTTCTTTTTTTTTCAAGCCACTTCCATCCAGATACCTTGTTGCACGAGCAAAACTTCATGCCGGTTTCCCTTAGCGTCCCCTTTTCTTTCATTTTTTTTTGTATATATTGGGCGTGAGGTTTATTTACTTCTGAATATAAAGACAAGCTGCAGGCTCAACCGGGTGATCCAGGAACCAAGCCACAAAGGTGGCATACAATTAGAATTATACAAATGGGTTATCCGGCAATACTACGTCAAACAACTGCCAAGTTGCAGACAAAAGCTTCACGGGGATAGGACTAGCTAGAATTCCTGTCAACTCTTCTTCATTGCTCTCGGGCCTGTCCTGGGTAAAGGGCGTAGGTGCTGAGACATCAGGTCAGAATCGCATTTTCGATCAAAGCTTTTACTTGGGTACCCCCTCCAATGTCACTCTCGACGACGTGGGAGCTTGTGCATACGGCCGAAACCGAGGGAACTTGTTCATAGGCCATGTCGGAGAGCTGTGTAGTGGCCATGAACAATCGCGCCAAGAAAATGGGCCTTGATGGGCTTTCCGTTGACGCCGCATGCTCCAAGTTGAAGAAGGAGTTTGGGGACAATCTTGATTCCGGATGCAAATCCTTCGCTGCATCTACGGGTTGGGGCAACATTACGACTAAAGGTATGCGCATGTCCCAGAATCCCAAGCGGTTCACTAAAGAGTGATTCACAGCACTTTCCGGATCTTCCGCCGTGGATCCAATTAGTTCAGACGAGAATTCCACTTCCAACTGCTGGCCTATATTCCCAAGATCAGACGGCCTCACCCTCGTCGAGTCATTTAACGGGACAGTAAGCCTACTGGACTTTCCAAACCCAAAAAAAAAAAAAAAACTTACTGATGGGCACTGGCCACGAAATGTAGGCTAGCTTTTCAAATGAAGATGCGGAGGAATATCTTTACGGTGTGACTCCCATCCTCACAGTCTTTTTTCCTGGAAATGGCAGTGCGTTGAGCAGCGTAGACAGCCTGATGACGTGCATGAAGAGTCTAAGTGAGAGCGCCGAGACTGAAAACACCAAGAGTGACGGAAGTGACGATGATGATAGCAGCGCTAGAGTCTTGGCTCAGGTAGGATTGAGCTTGCTGGCAGTTGGGCTCTTCTCTTTTGGTATCTTTTATAAGCCTAGCGGTCACACGGCTCATGAACAAAAGCATCTCCTCCTTGTGAGTATTCGAATCCTATTTTGATGAAAGAAAAACGTGCAATGAGGTAGACAGCGGTGTGACCAAAGCTCGCACGGTCGCCCATAGGCTAAATTCTGGAGTTATTGGTCCCGACTCTGTCTGCACCACAAAATAAAGTGCTAATTCTTGATGACTGCAATGCATATGAGCTATCAACATGAATTTGATATTCCCCGCGTTGTACAAAAGATCGACAATGACAGTTGAAACCCAGGGCAACAAGGCAGCAGACTGGTCTTACACTAGGTTATAATCGTAATACTTATTTTTCTTATACTCACACACATTACAAGTGCCTATCATATCGACAACAACAAACCCAACTAGAAAGTTTGATTCCCCCAGATCGGTCCAAGGGCATATAGCCCATCATGCTCACCACCCCCTGGGCCGGTAATAGAATAGCCCCAAAAACCCTTGAGCTGTCCATTCTCCATTTTCGGATCAATATCAACAAGTTTAAGATCCTGGTACTTGATACCGCCTCGACTGTCCTTTCCATCTACTGTGGCCCGCATATCTTCCGGTCCACATGCGCGGAGTGTCTTGCCTCGGTTCGTGTACAGCATCAAGGCAGTTATCTGCAGGGGTGTCTCAGGCCCCTGCGACTCCTCGGATGCCTTGGACCCATCGCTAGCGTCTGCTTTTTTAGTCACAGGCTCGGCTACCTTACGGCCGACTTCGATGGAGCACGACACAATCTTCTCGCCGCGATGGATATCAACGTGAAGTTCATCGACCGAGGCAACCTTTTCTCGGAAGTTGCCTTGGGCCATGACCATGCCGTTGGAGTAACGCACATTGATGGCTCCGAGCGCGCCATTGATCATCTGGGCCTGGACCCGCTGGATGGCAAAGTCGGCCTGAAGGAACTCGAGGTTGTTGAACACGGTGGTTGGGATGCCGGACACGCTGTCTTGGCGCTGGCCCTGGAGGACATCCATACGAAGGTACTTTCCGATACGAGGCTTTTGCTTAAAAACCTTCGTGTACAGTGCTTCAGCCTTTTCATCAAGCTTCTTCCCCTCATCGTTGAGGTAGGGATAGGGAGGAGGGACCTCTTCATCTTCGTCATCTTCTTCGTCGAGCGAGATTCTTTTGAGAGCCAGCGGAGCCTTTTTGGGGGCCTTCTTTGGTTTGGTGTTCTATTCGTCTTCCATTAGTATCCTATCAGGGAATCAAAGAAGCTGTGTATCCATTTTTTACTCACAGGGACCCTGAGCCGGAAGGTTGAGGGAGGAAGGAAAGAGTCCTCGGTGCTGTCCAACACTGATGTAGGGTCTAAGGTAATTTTATCAACCTATCCGAGTTAGTCAGCATTCATCGAATATTTAGTAAGGGACCTCGTGCGAGCAGCGCATACCTCTTTCACAATTTGGTTCATTTGCAACCGAACTCCTTTGCGAGAGTCGCCGAGACCCTCAACCGAAGGCGCGAATGGAACTCTGCTCATGATCAATGGATTTGATTTTACCGGACTTTTACTGCTATCGCCATCTGCCGGTGCAACGACCAATTCAGTCGAGGGTTCAGGCGATGGAGTGATGGGGTTCCCTGGACTTTCGACAAACTCGAGGAGACCGCTTTCCAGGCCAAATAGGGCTAGTGGTGCTTGTTAGAAAAAAGTTGTCTTGGACTCCCAATCCCATCACTCACTCTCTCCAATCTTGGTGTACATGTTTTTGTAGTCCATATAGGCGTCCAGCATGCTGTTGGTGTGTATAGTGGCGTTTTCGTAGTGTAGCTCCTTGAATGTCGCTGGCTTGCTCTCTTGAAAGGAGCGAAGCGAATTGTACTTGGTGAGAATAGCGTACGTTCGCTGCGGTGTGACGGCCACAACTGAGAAAGATTAGTGAGGGCCTCTTGCGAATCAACATGTTGGGAACAAGCTCACGATCAGGGAATCTACTGGCAACCTCAATCAATGTTTCCATGTCCCAGGCGTCTTCGCTATTTTTGATGTGACCACTGATGTAGACAATTAGCCCGGCAAGTCACCCATCATCAAAAGTTTATTTTTCTTACCCTCCACTCCAGGATACCTAAGCACAATAGTTAGCATTGGTCTTCCTTCAGATATAAATAAACCAGCCTCACCTGAATAGTTGTTTCTGTGTTGGCCCTGAGATTTTCCTTGGCAATGTTAACGGCGCCGGTCGCGCCCAATTCCAGTCTATTGTCAACCAAGTCAGCTATTTCTGGAATAAAGAGCCTGTAATTAAAATCTGGACGACATACGGGCCAACTGTCAGCGCAACCTTTGCGCTCGCCGCAATGTCCATCTGCATGAGCAGTCAGCAAACCTAATCTCCCAATAATATCAGCGTGCACCTCTGACCTTCTTTTCTTCATTGAGGACTTTCATGCTAACGATGGCATTGAACTCACCGCCCTCAAGGAAGCCAGAAATAAAACTATCTCCATAGATATCCCGAAATTGGTCGTTGGTTAGCTCGACTTGTCCAGCCTTCCTGCCCAGAGGGTGGAACTGCAGGCGATCCTTTTCGGATATTGTTTGGTTGATGACCTTGACCGAGATGTAGAAGTTGAGATCGCTATCCATGATTTTGTTGGTATCAATGAAGCTCTGCAGGAGGCTCAAGTTAGTTGGCTAGTCCTGTGATACGGCCTGCTGTATCTTACTCCTTTTCCTGATCCACCAATCATGTTATATTTGATGGACAGAGAACCAGAAATGTTCATGTCATCGGTGATCTCTGAGACCTTCTGAATGAAGCGCGAAGTGTAGGTTACAATCTATGTCTGATTAGCCTATTCATCTCCCGGAAATTTAGTCGCACCGCCTTTGACAAACCTGGCTTGGAGCTCGCCTTTCTGAAGGCATGAATACGTATTTGGGGACGGGTTTTGAATCCATCAAGTCTTCGACCGTTTTGGCAGAGACAAAGGCCTGAACGTCGTCAACTTTAGTGGCAGCATTTACTTTAGCTTCTGCTTCATCCTTCTTCTTTTCTTCTCTCTCTTTATCACTCAGCTTTGCTGTTCGATGGTTAGTCAAGGGAATATGGTAAATATGCATAAATATATTACCGCTCTTTTCATCTTCTTTGGCCTCCTTCTCAACCTTGGCCGTATCTGGAGGAGCACTAGTAGGTATATGGATTCTGGCTTTCAGTTCGTTTCTGCGCGCCGTCCATGCTGCCAAGTCCTTTTGGTACTGTGCGTCCAGTATGGCTTGGGCTGCCTTTTCTGCCTCGGTTGTTTTAAAGGCACCGCGCATAGCCTTGCTCAAGTCTTTCATTGTCCAGCTATTTAAAGTCAGCTGAAAGTCTCCAAGCGGGATTACACGAGAACTCGCCCATCGTTACTGAGCGTGTTGCTCTCTTGGTCGGATTTTAATATAACGGCATCATCAATACAAATCTATTGACAGAATGAGAATTAGGAGTGGCTCAACAAGGTTGATGTACTCGCTTGTTGTGTGTATGAATTGAAGCTGCACATAAGTTAGCCGATGTCATCAACACCAACACATTGAAAACTAACCCTTGGCCAATGCGCATGGCATTGTTGTAGGGCGCGAGATGCAAAGCCATAATTTCTAGCCTCCTTTGTCCGTGATGCGAGCCAAAATTGAAGTTACGAAAGGGCTGAGAAGAACTTGACAGTAGAATAACGGATACTGATGTTTTTCACGCTGAAGCGCGCGGCTTTTAGACCTCGATATCTGCGCCTCAGCCGATCGCATTCTAACCTAACCGCCGAGACCTGATGGGTCGAGGGACTCCACAGACCGATCCAGAAGACTTGCCGGGTCCGTGTCCTTAACCCCGGTCTTCAAATCCAATAGCCTCGAACAGCAGTGCTAGCTCACACTGTACGGATCGATCATGGTAAATTGGGATCAGCCAGCTGAAAAGCCTGAGTGGATCTGGTCTCTGCTTAGAGTCTCGGTCTTAACGATCGACTCGCCAATCGAGACCATTGACTGACATGGGTTCGGCTTTTAGCTGTCTCTGGCGCGCACGTGTCTCATCGCAAACTGGTTTTTGCCCATACCCGCTCGTCCCGCCGGCGATAGCATGAAATAAGAAACAACCGGTGGAGGTTGCCAACTGCGCCATGGCGGCACCGAAGATCTGGTCTGCTGCAGACCTGCAGTAGTCTATGAATTGCTGGCGTGTTGCCAAGTTTGAGCGGCATACCATTTAGGCCTCCCACTCTCCTTGGTGTCGCCGAGGAGCATATGTCGTGAGTGTTGGCACGATCCTATTTTCTATCTTCAATCTTTCACAACGGCATCATGCCTGAAAAATCAGCGAATCTTGACATGGGCAAGGCAACTGTACTAGGCATTGCCCAATACAATTTGCCGTTAGACCTTCCGTGGCTCCCGAAGCCTATCAGTCCTGGAGTAACACTCCACTCAAACAAACTAACTGCGACCAATCCTTTTGCATCAGAAATTCCATTTGATCTTTTTTCATGGGGCAACTCGCGCTTCATGCTTCAATTAGATGATGGTGGTACTGGCAACTACGTGTCTAGCATGACAGCGACCCAAGGGAAGAGTGTGGACCACCTCAGTATCGGCCTGGGAGTGGAAGCCGAGTGTTTGATTGCCAAGGCCACCGTCAGCGGCGAATACGACATTGACACGACAAACAACACCGATGTCCGTTTTGAGTTACATTTGTGTTCTTCGGCTAATTGAGCACCAACTAATGATTGATATTTATAGACTGCTAAGGTCTCAATCAAGACCAAGTTTAAGTATGCGACGGTAATGTTTGAGCAGCTCCCGCAGCTCTCTCTGGATGCTTTAGTGACGCTTAAGCATCCGGCTATACGTGGTCAAGGTCTGAAGGCGTTCCAAGAGCGTTATGGTGACTACTACGTTGCTGGTTACCGTTTAGGTGGAGAGACGGCACTTCTGCTCAGCAAAGGCTCGTCGTATACTCGGAGGGTTGACATGGTAAAACTCAAGGCTGAGGCCGAGATCGCCTGTTTCTCCAAAACATACCACAAAACAGAAATCAAGGCTGACACAACGTCATTTTCGACCGACACCAACGTAGCAGGGTTCGACACAATGGATTACTACAAGTACCCGAGGTCAGAAGGCCGCGGAAGCCTTGAGGAGCGGCAACGGGAAGCCATAGCAATCGGAACCAGGGTGAGGACACTGCCATTGAGAGTGAAAGAGCGGGTGGGGCGCGTAGTTCCAGACCCGCAAGCACCGATAGGCTTCAGAGAGTGTAAAGAGCTATGCGAATCTGGACTGGTCATGGAACTGATTCTGCTACCCGTGTCTACCATTCGAGAAGTTATGGAATGGGCTCTCGATGATGATGTAATCTAGATCAGATAGCGGGCCGAGCTGAAAAGCACAACCCCCAGTTTGGATAAGCTTCTAGCTCACAGGTGCCGATCAATGAGGTCACGGGACAGTAGAGTATTGCAAGCCTGGGAATTCTTCATAGGTGATCGTGGCGGAGCTCCCGACGATTCGTCTCTCTGAGCCTAGTATGGCACAGTGCAAAGGAATTTAAGCACTAAAGTAGCCCCACAGCGGCAGAATCAATAGTGCATGCATCATCCTATGGCTGCATATTTTAGTACTCACTAGCGTGTACAGGGAGAACCAAGACATCTCACACCTTGTTCGAGACGCGGTCCTGAAGTACTCGTCTTGACGGACACGCCGAGTAGCAAGGTCAGGTTGCTAAATTTTCTTTCTTTTTTTTTACCCATACCCGTGCCGGCCTGTGGTCTCGTCATGGCACACTTCCAAGTCCCTCAACTTCCTCTAGCCTCAGTATAACATTTCAGTGGCCATGGCCAACAGACTTACGATGAATCAATTGATTCAAAAGTTTGATGAGGAACTTGCTGAAAGTTTTATGCGGTGGAACGAAAAGAGACTCAATTACGAGGTTGTTGATCGTTACAAGACGATTTCCGCCCAACTTGAATCTGCCCAGCAAACACAGGCGTATAATGACTTTTTGCGGCAATGCCGAGACCAGATCGCTCGAATTGAGAGCTTGTCAAAGGTTACGCGACCGAAATTGATCGAAACGGGTAGGTATTCTCACCGCAAATATTTGAAGATGCCGCATCTGACGGAATTTTCCAATAGTCATTTCCATCTCAAAGTTTGTGGATGCAAACTCCCTGCGATTCTATCAGCAACTTCCCGCTCTGGCAAATGTTCCTGTCGGATCGAGCAGAGAACTTCGGGCTTGGACGCATAACTGCCGTGCTGTTATCTTCATTCTTGCAGCCGAGCTCGCAAAGACGTCAGAGTATATCACAGAGCAACACAAGACCATTTCTAAAGTAAGGGGCCTCTACTCAACAACTAAACGTGTCTAATCACTTTAAAGGTGCAATCCGAGCTCACTGGGTTCCAAGTTGAGGCATTCTGGATGAGATTAACAGAAACGTGCCAGGCCCAATCTGCCCCACCCTGCGACTACAAAAACCATCGTCTCAAGAGGATACATGAAGAGTATGCGGTCCCTTTCGAGAAAGCTACCAGTCAGTGCCACAGTTTGAGCAGTTTCTTAGAAGGTACGCCGGTGGCATATAATCTCTAAATCTATTGACTAATTTGAGATGAAGTGCTCATAAATGTACGCGACATCATCCATTCCATCTCGACACACATCAACATCGTTTTCGGTCTGGTGTCGGGCGGTGACATCCCCAAAGACCATCTCTCCACGCTACTGAAGAAAGCACAAGAAGCTTTCCAAACTGTTAGTAGATGCAAATCAAGCTGATAGACCCCTTGCTAACCTTATTTTAGATTGATCTCCAATTCGCTGCGAGAGCCCATCCCGAAAGCCTCAAGGCAATCATGCCTTTCTGCAAGAAACGCTCAGGCATTGTTCACTGCCTTGACTTTGTGGAACCGGACAGTATCAAATTTGACAAAGAAACCCGTTTTAAATTTGACGTCAAGTATGACTGGCCACTCCTCCCAAACCAAGCCTGCAAACCCATCAGCGGTCCGGTCATGCTTGTGGCACCGCATCCCACCGTCTCCATAAACCAAGAAGGTGTGAATCCAACTCCAGATGGCACCCACATGGCAGCGCATCCTTCTAATTCCGACCAAACCCTATCCAAGCTTTCTTTTAGCTGGTTGGCATTTTTTGAAAGCGACAAGTCAGCTGCTTCTTGGGTTTACTTCCAAGACCAGCCAAGGGTCACGAGAAACGAAGAAAAGAGAGTATTTGAGAGGCAAACCACAACCATCAGGTTTAACAAACCTTTTTCTACGGTTCCCAAGGTGTTATGCTTCTTCTGGGACTTCGACCTCATCGCTAGCGAGCCCATCTCTGGCGATCCCAAAGACAAGCCCCGCTATCGTTTCAAAACGTACGCTAGGAACATCACGACCGACACGTTTGACGCCAATGTCGAATCGTGGGATGGGAGCAGCTGGAAAAACGCGGGTATTTGGTGGGTGGCGTATGAGGAGTCATGTCCATTCGTCGACGGGGGCATGGAAAAATCCGTGTCTGACGCGATTTCCATCTCTTCGCCCTGGGTGTACGAGGCTCAGTTCCGTCCCGGCGCTCGCTTTACTCGGAAACCAGAAATGGTTTTGGGACTATGCCACATTAATGTGGATCGTAACGGGCGCAAGAACCCGTCGGAGGTTGTTCCATTCTCATTTAATTTATCATGTAAAGAGTTGACGGACAAGGGGGCAAAGTTTGAAGTAGGGACGCTCGAAGATAATAAGGTGGGTTGCTATGGATTTACCTGGCTAGTCACGCAATAGGACCCCAGCGAACGGTAGCAGCTATCTCCATAACATAATAACACTAGGTGCAAAAATACATCCTGGCAACCCCTGTAAAATCCCACAAGGTGCAGAAATTTGCGGGTAGAGTGTTGCTCAGCGTTATCGTAAGGGATAAGGCGGTGGCTGCCTGGGTTAAACTGTGTCCTTGGCGTGTGAGAGGTCAAAGAAAAGCCAGTTTTCAACTTTCCATTACTTGTATGTCTCATCATTTCCCATACAACGATTTTTGTGTACATTACCATCATCATGTAGATATTGCTCTACCTTCCCTTTAAAAGCCCATAGTGAGCTTTCAGTTTTGAAAGCACAATATGTCAAAAGCTAAGATCAACAATAAACAAGTTCTTGAGGAATCCCACACTTTCTAAGAGCTGTGGTCAAATATATCTAGAAATAAGCAAACCTGGTGTATCTGCCAACGTAGATCAAAACAAAACCGTAGTCATTATTGTAGGCGGCATAGGCTCTGGAGAAACGGATCCAATCAACCGAGTGTTTGGAAATGTAGACAGCAATAAAGGTTTGCCTCATACCTGTGCTTCTGGAAACAAGACCATGGTGGCTGAAGGCAAACCACTACTTTTATGCGCAGGGTGCGTATCATAAGAAGGACAAGGGCCATCAAACAGTAAGACAACTTTATATATACAAGGACTGAATAGTAACTAGATCGGACTTGTGCTAAATGCATCCTATTATTCAGCCGCTGCTCTCAGCGCAGGTCTAGCTGCCTACTTTGTGAAGTTGGTTCAAATTGGAGACCCCACCAGCCCAAATGGAGACAGGCTCTCAACACCCCCCAAGCAATCGAAGACTTCATCATCTCACCTGCTTGGTGAAGAGACAATGTGTCGCTCCCCGCTGTACAGGGTAGCAGGAGAGGATATTTTTAGAGAGACGGAATTGGAATTTTCAACGTGGATATGTTCAAATTTCACACTGCGTAGATCGGTCACATCGACAGTAGAAACAGTATTACAGTTATCAATACTGCTCTAATACTTGGGGATTTAGAATGCAACGAAGAATCTGACTTCCCAGGCCGTGCAGATGTCCAGGGAAGCTCCACCGAGAGATTTGAGGCGACAGCTTTGCAATGTGTGTGGTTGTTATTTGGCGGGTTTGGTTGAACGAATAAATCTCTGAAGAGTTTGGGAGGAATTTATTGTTTCATCATCTTTACAACGAAAGCGCTTATATATTTAATTCGTATATCTAGTATGGGAGCATCTCGAGGGCGGATGAACACAACCCACACACAAAAGGTTGGCCAAGACATCCCACTAGAACTCAAGTAAATATCTGACAAATCAAAATTTTCATCGGTTTAGAAGTTCTTGGAATTTGGTCCTTCGTGGAGAATTTCAAGGCTCTGTGGCATTCTTGGCGGCTGAACCAGCTCAATCGATGTGGACTATCGGCGGGGAATTAGCCAAGGATCAGTTTAGAGTCTGCGGATGGAAAGATGAGGCCAGTGCGATCACTCCCCATGTTAATTCTCGTGCCAATTGTATTGCTAATCCCACCAGAGGTGATTGTATTACCTGTCACAGGTGTCAGCGGCCGGAACATGGCCAGGTGTAAATTACCTGCCGCTACATGGGTATCATCCTTGCGAAACTGCTGTTGATTTTGATAAAAAGCAAACATATTTGTGGTCTGATTTGGGCAATTTGGATAATACGTGTGGCCATATTCCCCTATCCAAGAATGCAAGACCAAATCCGAGAGAAATCAAGAACACAATCACTTACCAGCCTTTAAATAGACGCGTTGGTTTACTGTAACTATACCCAGTGCAAATTGACAAACGCCGCCCCCCGCTTCGTTGGCTTAGGCTTCCACAATCTCTGCTGGGGTATCCCCAGCGATGACCCAACAATCTCGAACTTGGGTCGAGTAGGCTTCAAAGGTGGTGATATTTTTGCCAAGAATCGATCGTCCAGTAAAAGGATTGCTCCACAGAGACCCGTATGCTGGCTGTGAATCAGAGCGGGATTTCTATTACGTAGCCTTCAAAATTCTTATTGCCGCCCATGTCCTGGAGTGTGTAGCTCGCTAAATCAAAACGGTGTTAAATTGTAATTAACAGTGAATATCGATGCATTGTTACTGTAAACTATAGCTTGTAGCTAGAAAATTGTACAAAGATAGACAAAGACACTTTTTTGGTAGAATTCCATTGCCAACTATGCTCTCACCAGCATAATTCTGGGCCAAGTCCATGTGTAGTCTACCACAGAGAGAGCAATGGCACAGAATACAGCACAGGTAGCCAGAGTAGGGTATACCAATGGTAAGTGAGCTTATCGGCCTTGGCGGATCGGTATTTCAACATCCGAGCGCTTATGAATATCCCAACCAGTAGTGGTAATGCAGACACTGCTGTGAATTTGGGCGTCCAATACATAGGACACACAATAGACCACGTCAAGATAAGTATGCCCGTCACCACGCGTGTCGTCATATCCCCAAACAAAAGCGGTACTGTGCATCTCCCTCGAACACTGTCCCCCAACTGGTCTCTCAAGTCTTGGATATGAATGGTGGTGAGAATGGCCGCACTCACAAGTGCAGACCATTCGAATGCTGAGGTAGTAAGCGAGAGACCCATTGATTTTGCAGCCACTCGGCTCCCTCCAAAATTTCCACTCATGAAAAATACAGCACAGCAAATGTTCTTTCCCCACCAGAAATCCGCTGCGCCACCGGCATCATGAAACCGCGCTGCGATGATAAATATGATCGCTTCGGGAAAGCCACCCAACCAAAGACCGCTGGAAAGGGATAGCAGCAAGATGGCCCGGATATACCATCTTTCAGCTTCTTCCATTGATAGCCTTCCAGAAGGAATCGCCCGCCAAGGTTTGTTGATCTTGTCCTCCTCAACAGATTCGGGGTCCTTTTGGTTGCCCAAATCGAAGTAAAAGAGAATGAACCAGACATACAGAGCCGTGTGCATGAAGCCATATAATTGCTCGTCCCACCTTGCAGGTGAACCCACTGTAAAATATCCAGAGGTAATACTGAATATAGCAAAGGACACAACAGATATCCCATATCCCTTAATATTATTTTCAGTAATCAAGTAAGCAACAGAAATATCTTCCCAAAATTCTGCTATGGCTTTCTCGGACTTCAAAATTGTTAGACTGTTGTAGATGTGCGTCTGGAATGAGTTTACTTACACGTGACAATGCAGGCTTGCTAATAATGTCATTTTTCTCCAATTGGATGAGTGGTTGGCTTGAGTTCTGAGTCTTCTCGGACGACAGTACAGAATCCATATTGCAAGAACTCGAGGTACTGAAAATGACTGTTTAAGATTTATAGACAGAATGCAATGAAAAGATACTTCTGGGTTGGGCATCGGTCGCTTAATAAATAATTCATGGATACCCTTGACAGCTTCATTCGAAAAGCCACTCTGACACAGCAATCACGTCAAGGATCTCTTGCATAAAGAAGGGCTTGGACAAGTGGGGTTTTGGATGACCGCATAGTGCTAACAAGCATCTAGTGCTCCCGCGATTTTGTGTCCGTAAATGACTCATATCTACAGTTACTGATACCTCATGAAAAGGGGCCATGTGATCAAGTTTGACAACCAGTAAGCGGTTCACGGCCATTTCGCATTCTCGAGCTTGAACCCTGTGATGCATCGACTCTGGTGGCGCATATTTGATGTAGAGCCAATGAAAACATCGGAGTGGCCATCCGCGCCCTTGGCCCTTGATTCATGTTGTTGCATCATGCGCTTCTTTCATTGAAGACTGATTGCCATGCTCAAGTTTGGATCAGCTATTTTAAGTGGGAATCGATTTACGCAAAACTTCCGAAACGGGTCACCGATCTTGGGATTTGAATCACCAATCTGCCTCATGGTGGAGTAGTTTGCCGGCCGTGATATCACCTAGCTGTAGATGGCATTGATAGGAACCTTGCTAGTATCAATATCAGATATGCGTGTGACATACTCGATTTGAGAGATGATAGAGACTATGTCCGGAAAAGTAGCGATCAGATCATCGCAAGGTCATCGCACAAGCCACAACTGCTAGCTCCAGCTGTGGGACTACGAGGGTATCTAAACTGTAAGTGGAACCTCAACCTAGTGCAACGGCATAGCGCGATATGTCATCGCGAGATCCATCATCGCATAGCGCAGCGCGGCACGGCACGGCACAACATAGTGCAAAATGCTATGGCAATACCCCTCCGTGCACAGCGCTGCACGGCACGGCACGACACGACACGGGACGGTATAATTCCGCACGGCACAGCACCAATAGTTCCACTCTCATGATCGGGACAATAGCACAAAGCGTGCTCATATGCAGACTAGTGGTATGCGGGGGGGTTATCATAATCCGATAAGCATGCGTCTGCATCATTTGTCAGTTTCAGCTGAAAGTAGCTGCAGGATCACAGCCAGTGAAATCTCAGCTGCGATAACAATGCATATCAACCTATTCAAATGACCATTGGAGATATTGTGGAGATGATGTATGAGAGATCGGCTGAACTATGCGTGTTTTCCATCACTAGTGACTTTTAACATGTCACCCCGGCCTTCGTCTATGAATCTCAGTGTCACCCTTGTAGTGACTATCGCCACCCCGATCTGAATATTAACCACTGTCATGATTACATGAACTAAGTAGGTACTTAAGTGAGCGAGCTATCACATATCATCAAAAACGATGGAGCCCTTGGCCACGTATCAGTCGTGTGGGGGAACATGTGACTCAGTTATACTTGGCTGCACACATGTAATCTTGGAAGTGGCCGGTGTCGGCATCGTTGTGCATGCTTCTCTTTTTGAAAGACGAACTGTGCATTTTGGGTTTAGTTGTATTCTGTTGTTGGAGGTCAACAATAGAGGCCGAACATCTACTGCATCTATCTCTTCCTCAATTAAGTTGATCATCTGAAGGCAACTCGCCCACGGAGATTGTGGTTCTGAAAGACTAATTTTGCAAAGCCAACATTCTCCAAAATGCGAGAAATTACAAGCAGACATCCTAATCGCGAGCCAGTAAGAATGGATGTACCAAGTGGCACCTAGAACCGGTTTGGTTGGTGGAAGCCCATTATGGTCTCTGGTTCAGAGCCTGCACTTGGCCTGCGCCCACCATGGTGAGACTCTCAGAGCATTATTCTGAAAATTATGAACCGGTCCAATGATCTACTGATATGTAATTGAAATTTCATGGTTATGAAAGAAATGAAGTGCGACGGAAAAAAAGTCAATGTAAACTATGGCATCTCCGCATCTTGAGGTCATCATATTGTATCCCCGTGCGTGAAAATCGTGGCAACCAACCAATTCCGCCTGGTATAAGGAGCTCTTAAGTAACATATCGGCCTCGATTGACAATTCTGATAATCTCATCCACTATGGAGGGATCAATGAGCTGTCATAAGTCAGAGCTTGCCTCGAACCAACCCCCCGGGAAAGCGAACAGAACGTACCGTTGATATATCACCCAGCTGGCTTTCTTCGCCTGCAAGGATCTTTCTGAGAATACGCCGCATAATTTTGCCGCTGCGTGTCTTTGGCAAATCAGGAACAATGTGTACAACCTTTGGTGCTGCAAATGGTCCGATTACTGTCCGGACTTGGCCGATAAAACTTTTGTAAAGCTCGTCAGTGACGGTGACACCCGGCTTGAGACAAGCATAGGCATTTACAGCTTGGCCAGTGAGTTCATCTGAAACCCCAACCACAGCAGCCTCTGAAATATCGATGTGCTCAATGAGCGCTGCCTCAATTTCTGCAGTGGATAGACGGTGACCACTGACATTGATAACATCATCGACGCGACCAAGAATCCAAAAGAAACCATCGCTGTCTCGAGAAGCACGATCACCAGTAAACTAGTTTGGCAAGCGTTAGAATTTAAATCCTGAGATGCCAAACCAGCGGCCAAATACTCACGTAGTAGCCCTTGTACACCCCGAGATATGTATCCACAAAACGTTGATGATCACCATGGATTGTTCGGGCCATACTTGGCCATGGCTGCTTAAAAACAAGTACACCTTCCTTATCATGTTCACGTATTTCTTCACCAGTTACTGCGTCCACTATAGCAGGCTCAATCCCAAAAAATGGAAAGGTAGCACTCCCGGGCTTGGTTGGTGTTATGCCACCAAGAGGTGTCATTACATTCGAACCGGTCTCTGTTTGAAAGTAAGTCTGCCTAAGTTAGCAAAAGTTGAAACAGCTGTTTATCTTACAACTCACATCGAGAACATGAGCTGCGTCCTTTCCCACCACGCTATGATACCATTTCCAAACTTCAGGCGCAATAGGCTCTCCAACGCAACCAAGAATTCGAAGGTGATGCATATTTCTACCCACATGTTCATCCCCGGCACGTTTGAGCAATCTAAGTGCTGTTGGGGCAGTATGGAAATGAGTAACACTGTGCTTTTCGATGATGTCCCAATATCTGGAAGCGGTTGGGTATGTCGGCGTGCCCTCAAACACGACGGTGCTAATGCCAAGTAGAAGTGGTGCATAAATGGCATATGTGTGGCCTGTGATCCAGCCTACATCTCCCGTACAGAAAAGGACATCGTTGTCATGGATATCAAACCCATACTTTCCGGTAATAGCAGCGCCTACCAAGTAGCCTGCTGTGGTATGCATAAGCCCCTTCGGTTTTCCGGTGGAGCCGGAAGTATAAAGAATAAAGAGGGGATCTTCTGCACCCATTGGTTCGGGTGTTATGTAGGCGGGCCACTTGGCAATTTCCTCATCCCACCAGAGATCCCGACCAGGTTTCATCGGGACTTCAGAGTAGGTGTGTCGACATACCACGACGTGAGAAACACTGCTACAGCCCTCTAACGAGTCATCAACAATTGTTTTCATGGGAATGGTTTTACCACCTCGTCTACCCTCATCAACAGTGATGATGACCTTGGCACAAGCATCAACGATGCGACCGCGCAAGGCTTCGGATGAGAAACCAGCGAAAACAGCTGAGTGAACAGCTCCAATCCTAATAGTGGCCAGGATTGCAATGAGAGCCTCAGGAACCATGGGCATATAGATGGCGACGGTGTCGCCTTTCTGGACACCTGCCTTTTTGAGAACCCAGGCAGTTTTGGAAACCTGTCGTAGGAGTTCTCCATAGCTGATGGTTCGGCCGCTTCCAACCTCGTCAGCTTCATAGATAATGGCTGTACGGTCAGGATCTCGGAATGCGTGACGGTCGACGCAATTGTATGACGCGTTGAGCTGACCCTCAACGAACCACGTCAAATCGCCATTGGAAAGAGACCCACTGCGAACTGTCTCGAAATCACGAATCCAGGTAAGGAGATCTCGAGCCTCGCTGCTCCAGAACCTTTCCGGGTTGGAGATTGATTCCAGATAACGTTTTTGGTAGTCCTTAAAGTCTGAGAGATCTGTTACTTCCATCTCACATGTAACGATATATCGGCTTTGGGCTTCAGCTACCTACTAACTAAGTGAGGTCTACTTGGGTGTCCTGCAAACGCAAGTGCGTTGTCAGACCAAGTTCGTTTATCATAATGAGGTAAAAGGACATACTTTTGAACATTTTTTCGAACTGGTCTAGTGCTCATCAGTTCTGCGAACCCGACGAAAAAACAGCGACTAGGAAATTCCTTACCATAAATATTCAGCGAGTCATCCTTGACCGACTCATTGATGGCAATCATGTCTCCCATGGTGGCCCAATAGAACTGTCTGAAATAGGAATTTATTGTGAGCTGCGAAGTCGGTCGAGAGTGAAATCTTGCAAAGTGCATATGATGGGAAATTTAAAAGTTAAGGTCGGAAGCCAAACTCCATAACCCATCATGAAATCATACTATGCTTCAAATTTCTATGTATGAGATGACTTTTACAAAACGATCGCGATCGCCTCTTCTCTCCACAATCGCGTGGCCCACAGGATGCCTGCCGGGAAGCCTTGCTACAGTGGGGCGACAAAAGTTCCGAGGAGTTGCCGAACCCCTCACCTCAACACCAACACAACTAAAAACACGCCCCTTCTTGGACGCAAAATAAATCAATAAAATACTATGCCAAATGGCTCGTGTTCCTAATCATTCACCTCATAAGAGAACAAGGATTGTAACAGCATATAAATGTGGGCGGACCGCCCGCAGGATTGGGGTTGATGAAGGACTTTCTGACCGGGCAGTTTATGCTATTGTCGAGCGATATGCACATCAAACGAGTGCCAAAGACCGCCCTCGGTCAGGGCGGCCGCCTGTGCTAAATGCACGCAATAAAAGACATATATTTCGAGTCATTGGGATTAATCCTTTTATTCAGAGCCGCGATTTACTTGAGAAGGCATCTCTTCATTGCTCAATTGCAACATTAACCCGGTACCTCAAAAAGGAAGGCATTCAACACCAAAAAGCACTGCAGCGGCCAAAATTAACGCCAGAAATAGCTGCCCAACGGCTTGCCTTTGCAAATAAGTATATTCACATTCGTATATGGCATTGGAAACATTGGATTTTCACAGATGAGGTCACGGTCGTGAGGGGTCAAGGGAAAAGGCAGAAGTGGGTTTTCTACCGCCGCGTTCGTCTCCAATACTCCCTTATTCCTCCACAACTAATGATAATACAGGGAGAACAACTTAATATTAAGAATGTGCAACCTCGAGAGAAGTCATCACGTCATTCACAGATGTTTTGGGGCGGAATCAAGGGCTTGAGGCGGTCACCTTTGGCAGCCCTATTTGGCGACCCCGAGGCACCCCGTGGAGGCGTGACCGGCCGCCGTATCCAAGCTTGCCTTGAAGAAAACCTCCCAACAATAGCGCAACCTGGTGATACCTTCGTCCAAGATAATGCTCCTGTACACACATCAAGAGTGGTCCAAAATTGGCTGCGTAAGTGGGCTAGAAACAGAGGTATCGATATCATCAATTTCCCCCCTTACAGCCCTGACCTCAACCCCATTGAAAACATCTGGCCCTTGGTCAAAGAGAGGATAATAAAGGTACACCCAGAACTTAATGATATGCCTCGAAATGATGAGACTTTGCAACTGTTACGCGAGGCTGCTGCTGAAGCTTGGAATAGCATTGAAGACAGGGTCCTGACCAACCTATATAAGTCGATGAGGGACCGGCTGCAAGCTGTTATCGATGCAAATGGTTGGTACACCAAATATTGATATAGACTCTTAAAAAATGCCCTCTTTTTCCAATATATTAGTATATTTAATGAAGAAACTAGACCTCATTTGGCTGTGAAATCTACTGTTGAGGTTTGTATGTGATGATGAGGGCGTGGGCCGGTTCGGCAACTCCTCGGAACTTTTGCAGACCCACTGTA
>VTGD01000247.1:0-22200 GCA_013406985.1 Calonectria crousiana | reverse complement strand
CCCCCCCCCCCCCCCCCCCCGCTTTGCAACGACCGGCCGTCCGGCCGTCGTCAGCACGCTCTCCCCAGATCTTACTAAAGAGTGCCCCCCCCCTCGTTACCACCCGCCTGGACGAAATCCCCCAACTGCCGCTACTTAGACAAATCCGACACGAACCCCTGAACCACAGCTAGCTCGCCACTGGAGCACCCCTCTGCTTATTGCCTTCAAGACCAATCTCAGATCTCATCTTATTCCTCGAAGCTGCAATCATGTCGACAGCCTCCATAATCCCCTTCAATGCCGTCATCATGGCGAACGTGACGAAAGCCAGCATCTACAATCGGCTAAAGAAGGACCAAGCATCGACTGAAGTAGTGCGTTCTCTATGCCCCACGCAAATCCTCGGTGATGCCGGAAAAAAAGAGCCTAACACGCACCGGAACTAGCACCCGCCTGCTAATGGAGTATCCCAAGGTGCGAGTAAGAAGCCCCCAGTCGCCGGCTGTATAGTATGTTGCTAATTACGTGCCTGCCCAGCCGAAACCATGATCAACCTCGCCTGGGGCATGGCGGACCTTGAAGACTGCGTTTGTCGCATCGCCGCTCACAAGTTTCAGCGCCCCACTCTGGGATACCTGTTAGAGTGCTGCGGAGGCACGTTTACCCCAGGTACTGTTGCAAGCATCGGGATACAGATAGTGAGTTCACATCAACAGCAGCTGCGTGATCGTGTCTAACGTGGTGTGAAAACAAGGTCGATCGGATGCAACAGATCCACGTGAGCGGCGTTGTACATAGGGATATCGACCCGTCAAACTTCTGCATTGGTCCTACTTTGTGGGATGGCACTGACGCGTCCTCCACCGTCTTTCTCATTGATCGCGGAACCGCACGATGCACCGGGACCCCCGAGTCCCAGGGCTATCCTGTGGAGAATATCATGTTCATGAGCGTCGCCGCCCATATGGGCAGGCCAGTAGGCCCTTGGGATGAGCTGCAGTCTGTTGTCTTCATGCTATTCTATTTCCTCGTTGGTCAACTGCCTTGGCAAAACCTCAACTCCCCCTCCAAGCAGCTAAATATGGCCGAGGCCTTAATCATGAAGCAGCTTGCGAGCTCCGTTAATCTTGGTGCAGGAAACTTCACGGGGTTCATCACGCTCTACGAATACATCCTCTGCCGCCCCAGGGATATGCCCGACTATACCTTCATTCGAGCCCGTTTTAATGATGTTCTTAGACAGGTTGGTGAGCTCAACAGCGGCGTCTTTGACTGGGAAAGGTCCGGTAACCAGGACTGAGCGTGATGATGATTAATTTTGGCTTCACAAGACTGCCGCCTAACTTCAACCAGGAAAAGCACATGGTAGTCACAAAAAGCCATTTGACGGCCGCAAAGTAACGACAAATGGGTAAGGATCATTATGGGATTGGTGTTTAGCGATGTTCCTTACTAGGACATAGGAGCCGGATGAAGATAACTTGCAAATCGTGATTTCTATTTCTTGCTGGTCTTTTCAGATCCAGTGTTTAGTTTAGTTTTAATATTATTTACAATCATCTTTAGAAATTTCCATATCCATTATTCTCAATGGCGTGTGAAGACAAATCCATCATAACTCTCGACGGCCTCCTTTTCTCAGATGAGTCCCTCAGCGGAACGCTTCCAGGACAAACGCGGAAGTCAGCATACTGAGACGTGTTTCCAGCCTGCTCTCAGCATGTCGAGGGGCTTCCACACCGTTTAAAAAGAATCCTTTGCGAGAGCCATACAAACTTACCATTTGCATCTTGGGGTGGGGAGAGTCAGCAAGTGTCTCAGAAACTCCGTCATTACACGTCATTTCTCTGAATCTTTCGCGGCGCCACCACTTACATGGCGACCGCACGTGAAGGAAGCCTTGGTCTTTGCTTTTTACAGGCTGTGGAAGAAAGGGATAGTGGATGTTGGACACGCAAAAGAAAATATGCACCGCTTACACCAGGCCAACAGTAGAGATAGGGTGTGCTTTGGGGGCGGTTTAGAGGCTGGCTGACTGTGCCAACCCTGTTTCATCCGGGTACATGTAGGAATCCACACAACCGTAGCCCACAACCCACAGCCCACAGCCGTCTGGAGCCCGTAGCTCTCGGCGCTGGCGGCAGGTGGGCTTTTGGGGATCCTCCCTCGTCAATCTCGGGTGACATGGTCGGATTCGATCCCTGGGATGCATGGGTGAGCATGCGTCGTGATGAGTCCTTCGGCTGCGAAAGCCTATTTGTTTGGTTACTTTCCCCACCACGTTTCCGCCGTCCCCTCCTCCAGCGGCAGCCCATTTTGCACATTCTGCGTCAACATGATAGCCTCAGTTCATGCCATTCGCGACTTGGCCAATTACCACAACTGCAGCAAGCCATGAATGAGCGATTTTCTTACCTACCTGCACGAGAAACTGAGAGAAAAGCCCCGAAGTATTTCGGACCTGCTGGCATCGCGAAGTGAGCAGCAACTCGCTCACAAAACCAACCCCCCTCCCCACACACGCGGAGACATTGGGCCTATCCCAACTACAGCAGGGTCTCAGAGCTGTAGCCTCAAATGGCGTCGATCACTGCCAAGCATACAGCTAGTCATGACACAGCATTTTTGCGGGCTTCGGGTGTGAGGGGAAGGGAGGGGGAACAAAGCTGTGAAATTACAAAGGCGACCCCGTATGCGTCGTCGTTTCGGGTCGTGCCTCTTTGTCACCCGTCGCGTCTGCACTCATGGCATACAATTGACCGTTTGGTGGTGACTGAGCGTATTTTGTTGCAAAAACTGCCGGGCGTCGTTGGCCCCCCCTCCCCGCTAGCATCGGCCGGGGTAAATTCGTTGATTGAACCGGGTTCGTTATGGTGGATAGCTCGAGCCAAAATAAATCACACGCCCCTCTCCGAATTCCAATTTACAGGTCCGAAAATATTTTGGCGGGTGCTTCGTGGAGCCGTCTTCTAGTGCACATCCTCAAGGGAACTAACCAACTCGACATGAGCTGAGCTAGCGGGGGTGTTCCAGATAGTGCAATCACACTGTACACCTCGCAATCATGGGCAATGACGAACGAGACGGCTCCTCTATCTCCTCTTCTGGACAAAGGGACATTTCACATTTCTGTGCAGCAGGGGAAAGGTCTCCGGCTTGGCGAGCGCCGGGACCATACAGACACACAGAAGGGCATTCCGACATGGACATGGATCTGGACTTGGCCGCACATCCATGAGGGCCTGTGGATACCCAGGCTGGGGAGTGTCGTTGGTTCCCAGCCGTGTGATTCGTGTGATTCGGTTGCGGCTGCAAAAGAGAGGAGGAGTCGCCTGTGTGTTATTAGCTGGCCTGTCTTTGTCAGGCCGCCACACTGCCGCTTGTTTGTCGGCTGCCAGCCTGGTGTGGCAGAAGCAATTCCTTCAGGCGAAGAGCATTATTGCGCAGGGCACTTGTTTTTCTCTCTTCCTCATTCCCCGAGAGCTGAAGGAGACAGACAACACAGTTTGGCTTGTCCAATTGCCCTTACCTCGTTTTTTTTTCTTCTTGGTTCCCCTGCCCGTTTCCACACCTGTCATCAAAGCATCACCTCACTAGTTTCTAGCCATGGAGGATGAGCAAGACCAAGAGCAGCCAAAGCCGTACCGCAACCGCCGCACCGCCGCTCAGCGTCAAGCTGAACGTGCTGCGGCATCGCTGCTGCCACCCAGGCAATTGGTGACGAGCACGCCTGACAAGATGATGCTGTATAGCAGACTTTACGTTGATGGCAATCCCCCAGCCGAGATGCCACAACCTCCCTGGGTTCGGATGGCTCCTGAACAGACGACTTCTGCAAAGTTTGGCTCTACACAGACGGCCTTCGTGTTCACGGGCAACACAGACACTCCCCAGGACGCAAACACTGAATTCACATTCGCTCCCCAACAAACAACCACTCTACAACACACAACAACTGTGCAGCACACAACTACTGTGCACCATACAACCTCTCTGCAGCACACATCCAATCTGCAACGCCTATTTCCGCAGCAGCAAGATCAGCCACCGGGACCAGACCCTCCGTCTTCGTCAAGTGAAATACCGCTCGACGAGAATTATGGCTACCTGCCTTCATCTCCGAAGCCCCGGGGTAAACCCAAAAAGAAGGCCCCGGCCAAGATTGTGCATTATCCAGAGAACCTTTATGACGAACCAGAACAAATCAAGCCACTGCCACCACGAAGTCCACCAAAGCTCCCACCTGTATATTGCACTGATTTTATCTCAACATATGAAGAGCCAATCATGGTGCGAATGCGTAGACTTCGCGTTTCAGAACCAGCTAGCAAAGTAATAGAGGTGCAGGATGACTCTTGCTCAGATGATGAAGTGGTCCCAGGTCAAAGCGAACAATCTGCATCATCGGACTATGAGCGGATGCCGCCACCTGCCTGGACACGGCGCCCGGTCGAGGATTCTACACAAGATGGCAGCTCTCAGCACCTTACTCATAACGCTCCGGTCGCTATGGGCCGGACTCTTACAGCCATGAACACCAATGCTGCTCCGCCCACCTCACAGCAACACCGAACCTCTGTTCCAACTGAGCAACCCCAAGCACAAGCTCAGATCGCCTCGAGAGCGGTGACCATGACCAATTCATCTTCAGCTTCGACTTTTAATGGTTCTCAAGCAGAAACTCCCGGCCCAAAGGAGTTAAGATCTGGTCTTCGGCTGGGCGCTCCAGATCCTCAGTCGGCGGGTCCACAGCCAACCAATCCACAACCAGCTGGTCCTCAACCGCCCAGTCATCGATCACCCAGCCCTACTCCCCGAACGAGATATGCAACCCGCCAAAAGGCTCAACCAACCCCCCCCAAGCGCAGCAGTTCTCGACTGCACAGTCGCAGACAAAGCAATGAAGGCCTACCTAATACCGGATCAAGCACGCCTCAGCCGGAAGATCCGCAAGCAGAAGGTTCTCAGTCAAGCAATGCTGGGCCAGACAATCCTCCCCCAGTCAGCCTTCAGTTAAACCCCGGACGGCTAGGCCGTATGTCAAGTGCCGCTCAGTTAGCCAAGAGTCAACAGAGCACCCGTGAAAGCGCACCCGCACACAGCAGCTACGATCGAAAGGGAAAAGGCATTGACACAAGCTACTACAGGCCGGAAAAAGCCTCTCCAATAACATCAAGGCGGACCGGTCGTCGGCAAGCTGATCCTGGACCTGACCCTGAACAAAGCACTTCCAGGCAACGTAATCTCCACCAAGATGCTTCAGAACCAGGTCCTTCCAGTGCCCGGCGATCGGGTAAACCATGGAGCAGTGGCAAGTCAGGCAAAGCTGAAACGGCCAAACAGGGGAAAGACGACGAGACTCAGCCACGCGAGAGCACTGGCATGGGTATAGGAGGTGTAGAGGGTTATTGGGTGGCTCCATGGGAGGTTCTTGATCCTCGACCTGGTGACCCTAACGACCCGAGGCGGGACCCTTCTCTGCCAGGTCGTAACTTGGGATTTGAGTACTGGATGGCGCAATGCCGGCAGGAAGCCGCTGGCAGAAACACATGGATCAGGGAAGCATACGTCGTCAGGGCACAGACTCCTGAAGAATACGGCGATGATCCTGATGAGCTAGGCTCCGATGCTGACTCCCGAGACGAAGATATTCTAGACGAGAGTGTGGGAATTTTTTTACATGCAGTAATTCCACGTCGAGGGAGTGTCAAGCCCGGGACCAAGCCCCAATTTTTCCCTAGAAAAACCAAAGCCGAGAGAAAAGCTGAAAGACTAGCCGAGGAAGCTGCCGAGAAAGAACGAAAACCCGGTGAACATTACGACGGAACCTGTGGTGCGTGTGGGAAGCTAGTAGTACGTCAGAGCATCCTTCTCGTTATTGTTACTGGACGAAGTTCCAACCCTGACCGCTTTCTAGCGCGTTGAGAGACTTCATTACAAGTCTGTGATTATGGATGTGTGTGAGATGTGCATGATGTACCCGGCTGCGTTCGATGCACTTTATGAAAGGCTACGGAACCCACCCCCGAACCCGCCCCCGACAAAACGCCTCCAAGATGAAAGTCCAGAGCTTCCGCCTCTCGGGCGCCCCGCGAAAACTCGCCGCCTCAGTACACCCGAGAGCTCCGAAGGGTTGTCACACCCCCCGAGCCCTCACTCAGTCTATACAGTTCCAGACAGTTCAGCCTCGTCTTCGTCAGGTCGTCTCGATATACCAGAAAGCTCCGAGGAGCCATCAGGTCCTCCCAGCCCGCGTCCATTACACTCAGTCTCATCCTCTACAGGCCATCTTGGTGCTCTAGGGAGACCTACAGAACCACCGACCGCTCCGAACCTCCAGCTAGAATGTGCCGCCTTGGACCGTGCAGCTGCATTTTCTGCAAGCGGTCTCGACGCACCCGAGAATCTTGCAAGACCATCAGAGCCTCCCAGTTCACATCTAGGATATCCGGCCCCGGACCATCTTATTGAATCCTCGGCAAGCCGTCTCAATGCACTCCAGTGTCCCCAAGAGCCGCCAGACCCTCCGAGTTCATACCCGGGTCGTGCGGCCCTGGAAAGTCTAGCTGCATCCTCGATAAGCCTCCTCGATACACTGGAGAACCCTGAAAAACCTCCAGACCCTCCGGCCTCACCCCCGAGGCATGCAGTTCCGGACCGTCCAACTGTGTCCTCGGCACGCCGCCCCCCGCCTTCAAATTTTCGCCGGCGTTCTCCCAAGACTCTATCCCCACCCACGAGTCCATCCTTGCAACTATGGCCATCTGCCCAAGCTACGTCTCCGCCCGTAAGCTCGTTCAACTTTCGGATGGAATCCTCCATAGTGCTTCCGCCGCAGGCCAGTCTGTCAAGGCAGCAGCTGCCGATGCCAATTGCTCCTGGTTCATTCTCAGCCCCTAATTTGCATGCCCCTTCAAATCCTCCATCTCAGACACTTCCTCCGTCTCAGACACTTCCTCCTTCTCACATCGCGGCTCCTCCTCCGCCCTCATCTCGAAACTTCCATCTACCTCCCGTACATCAAAATTTCCATCCTGTCCCTCCACCTCAGTATCCTCAAACCGTTCCTCCTCCCTTGCCTCGAATCTTTCATTCGCAAACCCTTCCTCCAGCTACGCCTCAGACTTTTCATCCTCCATCTCAGGCTTTTCGTCCCCCACCTCCGATCTCTTCATATGCGAGCCATTCGCATCCAGGCTTCTCACACTTAAGCTTCCATCCGGTCGCTGCAGCACATGAAACAATAAGGGCACCGCCTACGCCTCTACAGCTCCGGGCTGAGCTCCCAAGCTTACCACGTATTGGCGAGCTGGATCGGCAATTCTCTTCACCTGTTTCAGCGCCCCTTCCAGACAAATGGGGAAATCTCGCCAGGATGCGTAGGAAGTGACATTGCATAATTATTCAAATATATTCATGTAAAGCTTACAATCTGGGTTGATTTATGAAGAAGAAGAAAAGCAAACCAGTTTCAACTGTATTTGGGTGGTTATGAGCTCAACTGGAATATCAATGGGCTAGGATGGTGATTGGGGATAAACTTCGGTTCAGCTAGTTTGGTAGTCATGACCACTTGCGCGTTATTTTTGCACTTGAGCTGATTGATAACTCACTGGGCTGTTGCCCTGAGCGTAACGGTTTTTTTTTTTTTTTTTTGCGGTGTTACTGGCTAGTGCACAAGCCCTGCGAGACACCAACTCAGATGGTTGGCCAGACTGATTTTGCGGTAACTTTTCAGCCGCCAACCACGCAACGCCATCAACATCAGCAACACAGACACTGGCCTTCACCAGCGGCTTCGCCATGGACTCAGAACCAAAAAAGCTGGTATACGAGCCCGAGGAGCTGACTCCAGGCTCGCCGGTTCCCTTTTGCCATGTCGACAAAACTGGATGGACCCCCATGGTCCGCCACCCGTGTACATTTGCACCCGAGCACTTTGAAACCATCATGGTGAACCTAGTGCGGAATCCCAACCTCAACTCCAAGTGGCTGTTCCGAGCCGACATATTGTACGATGACGGCGAACCATCCGCCGGCATCAAGGAGGCGCAGGCTCATGCGCCTCAGACATGGCTGATGCAGGACTTTGCCTGCGAGCGGACCATGGTTCGCAAACTGATCCCTCGCAACACCATCCGCGATGCGCCGCTGGACCAGACGTGCTTTTTTTACAAGTCGTTGGATCAGGGAACCGACCAGGTGAAGACACTGGTCGTGTACCGCCCCCACGCTACGGCGGCCGCTGAGCTGCCGTTTTACCACCCCAAAGTCGAAGCCATCGCCCAGGTGCACGAGTGGGATGCCACGGCTAACGAGGGGACCATCTCTGTCCACTTCCTGCCCTTCCAGGACACTGAGCCTGCAGACCAGGTAAAACTGGGAAGAATTGCCTACCACTTGCTGGAAATCATGCACAAGCACGGGCACACAACGGCGTCCGGGTACACTAAAAGGGTGAACCACGACGTTGTGGTGCCCCGGGAAAAATTCCAGGACCGGTATTCCGAGCTCAAAAACAAGTACGCCAGAAGCCTGGTGGAGGGCTGGGCCGAGACTACGGACCCGTCCAAGCATGTCTTTGAGGACCTGGGCATAGCGGCATTTCTGATTGAGCTCTGGGCCGAAATGTATCGGGACAGTGCGTTTCCCGGCTTCGTCGACATTGGCTGCGGAAACGGGCTGCTGGTCTACGTCCTGCAGCGGGAGGGATACTCGGGCTGGGGCTTTGATGCCCGAGAACGCAAGTCTTGGGCACAGTACAGGTCGACGACGCCGTCAGGAGACTCCCTCCAGCGACTCCTCCTCCTACCCAGCGTGGTGCCAAGAGAAGCCGCCGGCGATGAGGACATGCACAACGGCCTCTTCCCGGAGGGAACCTTCATCATCTCCAACCACGCCGACGAGCTGACACCATGGACACCAATCCTCGCTACAATCTCCCAATGCCCCTTCATCATGATTCCCTGCTGCAGCCACAACCTCACGGGGGAAAGGTACCGCGCCCCGCCGCCCCGCGATAGGACCAAGGGTCAATCGGCATTTGCCTCACTGGTGGACTGGGTGACCAGGATCGCCGAGGATTGCGGGTGGATGGTTGAGACGGAGATGCTGAGGATCCCAAGCACCAGGAATACCGGGCTACTGGGACGAAGCCGGACGAAGCCGGCCAGCGAGGTGGATGTCACGGCCGTGATGCAAAAGTACGGTGGCGTCGCCGGCTACTACTCAAACGTCATAAAGCTGCTCTAATCGGCACCTCGCGGCCATTAGCCCTGCAGAGTCGGTTGAAGATGCCCCGTTTTCTCGACCTCATGCCTTCGCTCCCAAGTTATCCCGAGCCTCGCCCGGCCCTCGCTCCTCTCTCGCGCAGACGAGCCAACAAGAGAGAAGAAGAGGGAACCGCATGGACCCCGCAATGTTGCGCCACCTGGGGCGTGCGGCCTTTGCCCAGGTCTGCAGGCTGCTCTTCCGGGTGCTCCAGTGCGTCGATCGCGTCGGCCCGGTTGGTGGCGCAGAGACAGTGCCCACGTCGGATATGTGGGTGACGGGCCTGACCTCTACAGGTCCTCAGGATCCTCTGCAAGGGAGGCGACCAGTTTGCTAGTCAATTCGGCTGCCTTCTCTCGAAACGGCCAAGCCGGTTTGCGCGACTCGTTAGGCAACGTCCCTAGTGCCCATTACGGTTGCTATCACATCCTGGGCGCTGCTGGCCCCGGTTCTCCGCAACATGCACGAGGGTTGTGGCCCTCCCGCAGTTCTGTTGAGCCCACCGCATGACCAATGCCTGGTTGCAGATTTGCCGACTGTCTCACATTGGGGACATGATCCCTCCTCGAGAGGGGCTGGCCAAGAAAAAGCATTCAGTACTGGCAGAGGCTGGCTGAGTATCATGTGGCGGACTGATCAGCCGAGGACGAGGGGAAGAAGATGCATCATGTATATGGATGGATTATTCCGGTATTGTGGCGTCGGTGGGTAAACAGTTGGTGGGATGTGTATCGTGCGAGCGTTGTTATAGCTACCTCCCCTACATTACATTACATTACATTACATTACACCAACTGAACAGGTTGACAGTCAGCCAGCCACATAGTTGGCAGATGACCTCCTAGGTACAGAGGTGCTCAGTTTGCTGACAGATATTGCTTTTGGAAACTAGACTCGGTCAAAATTTGGTGCGAGGGTTGTCAGAAACGTACCAGGGACAGGCGGCACTATTCCGCCGAGCGGTCGCTGTGGTAGAGTCTCTTTGCCAGCTGGAATTCGTTACAATATAGAAGTTTTCTAGGAGTTTCAGGGCGTGGCTTGCCATCTGTAACTGCTCATGGTGGTAAGGATGAAAGGAGCACCTAGGAGCAGCCAGGAACCCAGTGCTATCCAAGCCTCTATCGCTTGACCGTACCTGGTTGGCAGAGAATATTTCCGTCCTGTAATAGGTAGTATTAGGGTTCTAAAGCTGCAAACTCCAAAAGGTTGTTGTAAATGGCAGTTGCAGCTGTTCATGTTGGGTGACGGGTAAAGCTCTAAGTAATAAGCAGATTCCATCAATCAGCCAATTTCACGTCCAATTCTTGGAAATTCATCACTATATGAACTAAGAATGCTATGTATCCTTTTTTTTGGTTTCATTTCAAAACCCAGTTGATGTGGTACGCGGAGATGTCCTCCTATACATATGGACGTGCTTTTAGAGGGTGATGGCGTCGCGTAGGACATTCGGCGTTGGAAATGAGAGGGCTTCTCACGCCCTTGTGGTTCAAGAGCACAACTGGGTAGTACCTAATTTCTAATTCTGCCCAGTATCCCCAGAGCATGCAGCATCGGCTTTTGTGGTTGAGGACGCCTTCACAGCGTTGGGAACACTGGGGGGGTAACACTTATGTTGTACGACATGTCCACACGCACAAGCGGGATGCTCAACCACCAAGAGTTGCCCCAACGTGACCGTAGCATCAAAGCTTATTTATTCTTCGTAGGGTCAAAGCATACCTGACCAAGGCATTATCGACCCCAGGGCAACAAAGTGGTTTAATTTCATCTATCTCTTGTCTGCTCACAAACGCTCCTACCCTATACCACGTTGGCCACATCGACAGAAGACGACACGAGACAATCAAGTCCCTCTTCGAGCCTTGGATATATTACTGCTACTTGATATCATAAGGGTAGCGCAAGCGCAAGATCTGAAGCACTGCACTTTTGGCGAGTACCGAGTGACTGGGTGACTCGCTGCTGTCCAGGGTGAGTAACGTGCCATGGCACAAACGGTTCCGTGACGGCCTCATCGTCGTCGCAAGAGGGCCTCAACTGCAAACAACGGGGAATCACGGTGTTCCCTTGTACTCGTTGAGAGATTGACTAAAAAAGTAAAAAATAACAATGGCAGGCTCCGTCACGACTCCTTCAAACGCAGACGATCGTTGGCAAACGTTTGCTCGAGCAAAGCCGGTGCAATGGTTGCAGGACCACGACCTTGTCCATACGATAGCAATGGGTAAGAAAACCAACAATAGTGGCCTCAATTCAGATTGGCAAACGACGGTCTAATTACTGAGTATATAGCTTCCCCGTGAGAGAGCAGCGGGTGCTCCTCAACGCGGACCAAGTCATCATCATCTCCCGTCCGAATCGCTCGACGAATACCAAGACTACACGACGCTCCCAGCGACAGCTGTCACGACCCGTGACTATGCAAGAATCCAACAACGACAACGGAAGCTCCAAGGATGAGCTTCGGCGCATGACGCTGGCCCTCGTGGACCAGACTACCATTGAACAGCTCTCACGCGCTGGACACGCTGCCCAGATGAAGCGCGAGGAGCTGCACGCCCTCGCCCGCCGCAACCGGGAGCTCCAGGAACAGCGAGCCCAGCAGCCGCAGGAAGACCAGGAGCCTGAGCCCGAGTCGGAGGGGCAGGACGACGACGGCGACAAGGAAGATGACGATGGAGACTCTGAAGACTCGGACTCCGAGGAGGACTCTGAGGAGGACAGTGATGATAGCAGCAGCGAGGATGAAGAGGAAGAGGAAGGAGACGAAGAGGATGAAGATGAATATGATGACGACGAGTATCACGATGAATATGATGACGATTTCGAGGGATTCGACATGGAATTCAACGCAGACTTTCAACTCTAGCAGTAAGTGCTGTTAGCGGGCCACGGCGTTGCATCGTGAGCCTCAAAAAAAAAAGGAGGGGCCAAGTGTTTGTCCCTCCAGCCTGAAAACCAATAATAGCCCCCCCCCCCCCCCCTGAAGCGTTTTTCTCCCCCGAGTTTGAAAGCACCACCGAGGGTTAGTCTGCACCCTCTTTTTACAATTTTACACCAGTCTTCATTCTAACAAACGTTGTCGCGAGCAGATGTTCTGACAATTTTCCCTTTCAACATAGTTTTACTCTGATGGCTCTGGTTGGGGAACTTAGCATGGGGCTCCAGGGACAAGATGAGGATAGTCAATTCAAGTGTGGATGTCTCTGACTGATACAATGTCTCTGCCTCTGTGATGTGCGTGTCCACCTCAGACACATTGACCCCACCCTACTCTCCCTCTGTCTCTGGCAGAGAGCCGAAGAAGAGAGAACGCGGGAACAGGAGGACCTCCTCCGATGGGAGAAGTGGCCGGGGCATGCTAGACTACCCAACTTTTTTCGTCGTCGTCTTGATGAAAAGGCTCTGGAGGACGGCGAGCCGGGCGCATACAGGCCGCAGGCAACAACTCGAGACATTGCGGCGCACATACGTCAGAAAAACATCAAGTTGGAGGCGAGGTTGAGGCGAGTGACATCACCCCCCTAGACAGCCCTGAGGCGGCATAGTGCATGGTGAAGGGGGTGTGTTCGGGCGCCCCCTCTCTCGTATTTGCCCAGAGTAGCGGGTGTATTTGGGATCTGCATTGCCCCGTCTCGTGTGATATACACTCCAAAAATGAAAATTCTCGGTGTAAGTCGATATTGAGCGGGCAGCCGCGTTGAATCGGCGTCTTTGATTGGGTGACAGGGGCTCCCCGATGCCAAAGCGAGAGGCTTCCACAGCAATCGAGACGACCCCGGACCTCACGCCCCTCCTGCATCCCCCCTTGCGCTCGCTTGTACGGTCACTACAAACAAAATAGTTAGACGGAGATGGATGGAGGCGTAAAAAACAAGGACAGAAAAGTAACCTGTCAATAATCGTGCATTAGAGAGATTTCGTTTTGAGCTGGTGGTGTGGGGCCGGACGCATCCTAGCAGTTTCTGCGAGTTGGTCGTTTCGGTCAAAACGAAACCAAGGACTGTGTGAGGTGGACTGAGAGTAATGAGATAAAGAAAAAGAAAAAAAAGAAGAAGAAAAATTAGGCTGAGGTGGTGGTCGCTGCTACACTCTGCTACGTTGTTGCAGGCCACCCCTCGCAGACCACCCGAGTCGACCGTAGTCGACGCGCCACGCAGCTGTCTTATTGGCGGGGAATTGTGAGCGTGTGAAGCAGAGTGACCGGTGGTGACCCCCATATTTTGACAGGTTCTGGGTCGTTTGCATGCTTTTTCCCCCCCAGGACGGAACCGGCCATGGGTGTGTCAGAAGAGAGACAAACGGGAAAGTCTCACGCCCTGGGTGCGGGCCGCCCGATCTGGTTGGCCACTTGCATCGAGGGAAGGGAGGGAATGTGGTGCGTGAGGGTGTGATTGGAGCAGTAACCAAGAGGAGGTAAAGTAAGTCAATAAAAAGTTGACACTACATGTACTTGCAGGTGTTGTGTGTCTTACCTGTGGTAGGAGGGGTGTGTGGTTGTGCAGCAGCAAGAAGACGCAAGTTGTGTATACTCACTCCCATATATGGCACCCACCACCCAGGCAGAGTCCCCATGATGGAAGCCGAGAGAATCTTGGGTCAAGGTATTCCCAATTTACACATGACATTGACATGGGTCATGATGCGTTGGGCAAGCAAGTGAAAAGAAAAGAAGAGAAGACAAGAGGGTAAAAGAAATAACACCATGACCCTGAACCTGCGCAAATCCGTCTCGCCGAGGTTGCCTCGCAGCCAACCCATCATGTAGTACAGCGTCAGTAGAGTAGCAACACAGCATTAAAAACGAGGCTTTGCGCGCGCATTGCTTCTGCGGGGGGCCTTGAAGAGGGGGGAGAGGGGGCCAGGCCTGGACTCGCGAACCGGGACCGGGTGCCCTGCGTCTCTTCGGGCTTCTCTTGGTGTCTATTTTCGATTCCTTAAGATGACTCGCAAAAAGGACTCGACCGAGAGATTGCCGGTAGTGGTTGATCTGCCTCCGATGGTCATGGGTAGGCGCTCAGGGTGAACAAGTCCATTTTGGGAACGACCTGATCGGATAGCTGCGCACCATAGCTGCGTAACACACCTGCGCAAAACACCGCTACTCTCGTTCGAGGGTAACCTGCGGCCATGATGGCTTCATGGACTCTCGTTACACAGCGTTTTCCCCCTGTCTTCTGTGTCTCTGCGCTTTGCGACCCCTCTTCATCCCCAGCGCCTGCTCGCCTTACTCTGATCCAGCTGCCCTGACGGATACCTCAGCATCGCCCACTTGCCTCTCTCTTTTTTGCTCCCCGTCTCTCGTCTCTCATTCTTGCATCTCCGATCGAGGTCCGATATAGGCCGTGGGACTGACCCTCACATAGTCAGAGTTCCAGCGGGAGCCACAGATAACCACTGCCACAGTTTGACTTGGCTGTGCCACAGCGGGGGGCTGTCCTGCTCTTATTTAGCCTCTAGGTTGAGAGTCCTCTGTGCCCCAGGGCTACCTCCCACAGTGTCATCGTCGTACGCCAAAGGGAGCTGCGGCATCGATACGCTGCGGCACCGTTGAAACTGCCGATGATAGATCCGGGGGACATACGCATCGCGATCACCACATATCATGTAGTAGGCGCTAACACACGCTGCAATGCCAGTTAGCCTAGCTCATCTTTGTTCCCGGAGGCTAAAATTCCGGGGTCGTCAAGCTCGTCAACCCAGGAACCGTTGCTGCAGATGCGAGCGTCACGGTCGTTGTGGACGTTCTGCGGCGTAGCGCGCTGCACCACTTCACTATCGTGCTTCTGTGCTGAACAGGCTGCTGGCGCTGGCTTCATATCGCTGGAATAACCTAGCCACCCGGTCTTCAGATCTAGATGACGATTAGCAGTGTTGTGAAAGAGTAGCTTTTGGACACGTGAGCTTTTTGTAATTATTTTTACTTCATTTTCTTCTTCTTAATAATTAGTTGCGTCGCACTTTCCTTCTGGGCTGACGCTGGCAACTGGTGATTAATCACTGTTCGTTACCCCAGTCGCTGTGCCATGTGCCTTCTATGGTGATGCTCTAAAAGACCGCTAGAACCACTGTAAAATTAGCGGGTCCTCCCCCCTCCCGTAGTTAAGAACTACTTGGGGCATGAGTGTTGGTTGGCAGCGATTGCTAGGCTACAGCTTAACTCCGACCCCGAAATTATTCTTCAATGTAAATCCCCTCTAGATTTCCCTGGTTAATCCAACAACACAAAAGTTTCACCGAGGAACCAAGGCAAAAGATTACGTTGATTCTGCACAAAAGATTCCTATTGTGGTCGTGCAATTTGGTGAAT
The DNA here is from genome assembly GCA_013406985.1 of Calonectria crousiana. Classification (NCBI taxonomy): domain Eukaryota; kingdom Fungi; phylum Ascomycota; class Sordariomycetes; order Hypocreales; family Nectriaceae; genus Calonectria; species Calonectria crousiana. The sequence goes on along the minus strand of VTGD01000247.1, from coordinate 6,635 downwards.
CCATCGCGAGTCATTGATTACCCTCCCTGACATCATTCCTTTCTCGCTCCAAGTGCATTCAAAGCCCAATGCATATATAACACGCCAGCTCAAAGCCTTAAATAAACGGATGATCGTTCAGAGGCCGACAAGAAATCGCCCTTACGTTTTGCATGCACCCTGAAATGTCTACAAAGTTTGAGGAACATTGAGGGATGGGAGCAAATGTGTCATTGGTCCTGGCAATGTCTAGGATGCGCAAGCGTGCCCCCTCCCCCCGCCCTCCAAAATAAATCACCAACACACCTAGCCCAATAGATAAGAACTGACTAAGCAATAATCCAAGGAAAAATAGCAATCCAAAGCAAATGCGGAACACACAAACACACTTTTTTTTGTCTGTAGCCAACCCCGCTGAGCGCACCCGTCAAATGCGCCAAATCTGGTCAATGTAGAAAAACAAATGAATGCCAACGGAAAGGAAAAATGGACGAAACGGAAAAAAGCCCCGAGGAATTTAGCTCCTGGTCCTACCGGTCCTTCCAAACGTCAGATCAAGGCCCAACTAAACCTCCTGGGGGCAATCAGGCCCACTCGTCGCCGCCGGGGCCATGTTAGCGTGGTTGTGATGTTGAACTGGTGGGGTAGGGGCCGGTAGTGGGTAGGTGGGAGGCGGGTGGATCAGAAGGTGGGAAACCCTCAAGAGACGGCACACGCTCTCGTAGCTAGTCGAGATTGGTGATTAGTTTCTTGAGCATCAGCGGGCGGAGTGAAGTGGGCAAGAGGTATTATGCGCCCTCACCCCTCCGGGACATACCTCTTGGGGCCGAACTGGCCGCCCATCAAGTCGAAGACCAGTTGGGGGATTTCGGCAGGGAAGACAAAGTCGAAAGGCATGTTGGTTTGGGTTTGGAAGGAAGACCAGCGGGATGTGGCGTTGGCGTTGGCGTTGGCTTGGACCGGCTCGTGGCCGAAGGCCATGTACCCGGTGCCTGTTGCGGTTAGTGAGCGCTCTTTTCTCTTCTTTTCTCTTCTTTTCTCTTCTTTTCTTTCCACCGCGGAGAAGGGGGCGCGATGATGCTTACTCTTGATTCTCTGCTTGTTGAGAAACCTATTGACAGCGAGCTCATCCGTAACGAGCTTCAGGATGCGTTCCCGGCAGTGGTCAACAATGGACATTTTGCTACGCTGGGTGTACTCCCAACGGAACCCGCGAAGATGCATGATACGGCTCCAGGTGTACCGCAGCAATCTCCTGCGGCACCCGAGCTCGTGAGCGACCATGAGACAACAGAATATGATGAGACTCCAGAAAGAAGCGAGATGAGGGCTCTGCCGTATCATCCAAGAAAGAATATTAAGCAAAGTGTTAAAAAAGAGTACCCAGCGGTTGGGGTCTGCCACTGGCGGGCAGAGGGACCTGGCGTAGGCCGTGAAACGAACCACTGTCCCAGTGTTCATGGCCGAATTTTCCAGCGACGATAGGGGCTGCCCGGTTTGGCCCTGGGGTGGCATGTAGGGAGGGGCAGGGCTCAGAGGTGCTCTAGCATGCTTGGGTGTCGGCGGGTATGGAGGAGGAGGAGGGGAGCCAGGATGGATTCCTACATTCCCATTAGCACCGTGCGTGTGTAAGCGAGGGGTAAGCGGTACTGGGTTGTGATGTCCCGCCTCCCGGGTGGCAGGACCATGGTGTGCCCCGGAAGCGGAACCGATGGCTGCCCGGGATGATGGACCATCATACTCAGAATGATAGGGCACCGTAAACACACCTCGCGCAATTGTGGTGGACGTTTCGGTCACGGGCTGAGAAAACAAAGCACTTCGGCCCAGCTGATGACCTTGGTGCTCGGCGAACGGCGGCCTTGCAAACTGAGGGTCCAAAAAGTCGAGGCCCGCTGTTGCAGATGGGCTCGATTGCTCCGGCTCATCGTTTTCCCATCGGAATATGATCGGATCGGCGTAGTCTTCGTCATCCTCCATGTCCTCGATCGGGGTGGGGCCGCGAATGGAGCCAGCGCCGCGGCGCATTAAAGTGGAGCACGTCGGGCAGAGGGATTGAGAGGCGGACATGTCCTCATAGGTGCCATCCAGCGTACCATGGCTCCGGGCTTGCGCCCCCGAATACCGGGCCCGAGCGGCTTCAATGCGCTCGGGGTGCTCTTGAGCCACATGGCTCCAGAGGGGATGGACTCCCGACAGCCAGGAGGACTCACTGGGAGAGTCGGGCTCGGGCATGGGCAACTCGACTTCTTCATCACTACTGTCACTGTCAAACATTTGTGCCGGCGATCGCGCAAAATTGTTCCGGCCGATAGGCATCGGCTCAGATCGTGGCTCAGAGAACAGCATTGGGGTGCTTCGCTCTCCAGCAGTACGGCACGGAAACGCTGACGGGAGGCTCTGAGTGGTCGACATAATGCCTGTATTCAACCACTGTAATTTTATTAGCGAAGCGATAGAGGGCCTGTCCAAGGGACGAGTCACACAGCAGCACAGCAGCACAACAGCGAGCGAGTGGTGCCGAGAGGAGAATGGTGAGATTCCAAATGGTATTGGTACAAGGAACCGAAGATGCGATGGTGATGTTGTAATGGTAGCAGGGGATGGAAATTGGCAATGCAGAATGGAAGGTCACAAGAGAACTTGGCCACAACAACAAAGCGGGGGGACTCGAGGGCTCCTTTTAAGGACCCAGCCTGCAACCCGCGAGCGCTGGTTATTTCACAATTGTTTGTGTGTTTTCTGGCCCCTCAGGCAGGCAGGCTCCTTCAAACAAACGCTTCGCAGGCAATCGGTTGACGGCGTTTGACATCACTTCTGGAGCGGCCGCGCTGATAGGCCCATAGGCAGGTTGCCGTGCGCTAATGCTCCCATCTGCCAAGGGCGCCGGCATGGTCAAGCAAACGTCGGCTCCCTACTGTCAGGATTCAGTGAAAATTTGATCAGACGCAGGATAATTTATTTTGGCTGTGCAACCACCCGTATGTGCGTAACCATACCAGAAATTCACGCCCATCGACCGAGTGCAGCGTCGGTTCAGCCGTTTGTTGTGCCTGATGTACCAGTGCCGACGCTGTGACTTACTCTGCCGGGTGCAACACCCCTGGTCCGCAAACGTTTGTCCACAGCTCCGTCTAGTTTAGCTCCCGATCTTCAAGGTTACCTAGTACCCGGTTCTGTCTGACATTCATCACCGCGATAAAGGTCCGCTTAACTTGCGGGTGCCGAATCACCGGAGCTCCTGAGGCAGCAATCCCGCCGGTAGCTGTGTCGCGGATATTTAGTCACTGGCATATGATGCCATACCCGAAGCTGTCTTTGCTTTTTCTCGCTCACTACTCCCCAGCACCCACACCTAGTGCTCCTGGCCACCCTCCATCGCTAGCTGCTACCGCTTTTGAGAGAACTGAGAAAATGCACTTGGTAGGTTTGCTGGTGAGGAGGGGTGTGGGGTGCGACTCGATCATCGCAGGGCCTGCAATCACTTCCAGATCAGGGGCATCTGCAGGCCAGGTACAGATGAGAAGCAACTCTGAAGAGAACACGTCACTGCCCTCCTTGTGCACCTTGCCCTGAGTGATACCACGGTAGCGTCGCAGTGTGCGGTGTGCGTGTATGTCTCTTCCATTCCATTATTATGATTATTATTATTTTCGTTTTTTTTCTTTTCTTTTCTTCCTTCCCTCCATCAACATCCAAGTACCCAGAGCCTCGCCACCTTGAGCACTTCCGCGTGTCCCACACCCACCCATCCACACCCACACACCAGGCACTGTGTCCAAGCAGGGCGGCGCGACTGGCCGGGTGGTGCAACGCCTGGTCAAGATACCAAAACTGCTCACGCGCAGGGTTGGCTGCTGTGCAAATGCGCGCCTGGCATCATTTTGTCTCGGATGAATGATCTCATGATCCAAGGGCATTGGTCAACGGAGCATGGTGAGCGGCACACTCCCTCACACTCCCTTCCACATCTGAGACGCGCCAGACAGTAGTGGAAGTTGGTCGACGAGAAGGCGCGGGCGCGCGCAGAGAGCCGACATTCGAGGCAGACGAAAGGGGGTACCAGCATGTGGCGTGCTCGTGTCATGCCATACTTGTTTTTCCTTCCCCTCCTGGAGGCCGTTTGTGTAATGTATAATGCGCAATGTGCAAATGCTCGGTCACCACCCTTGTCGTCTCCCTTGGCACACAGTGCAGCGCGTTTATTGGCAGAGACCGCGGACCTGTTGCCGCCCGCTACCGTGCCTCTCAAAGTCAAGGGTTTCTCATGAGGGGAATTAGGGAGCCCACCCGCCATCGCCCTCTCTATTTCCGTTGAGGCTCAATCTTTCGCTGGAAACTAAGGCTATTTAGTCTGAGCTTTAAGACCACGAGGGAATGACGCCAGGCCAAATTGCAGGGCAAGGCCCGTCCCGCTCTGCCTGGTGGGGGGAATAGCAGACGACACGAGACAAGCAAAAGGCCGGGAACCATAGCCTCTGTGCCCCGGGCCAATTGGGCCAAAGCTGCGGTGCGCCGCGGCCAATCACAGCCGGGAGGGACTGTACCAAATCTTACCTCCCTTCTTTCCGCCGCCGCTGGAACGCTATGTGCCGAATTTCCACCGTCATCTCTTGGTGTGTGCTCTCGCGCCGAGCGGGTTTGTACTGTTTTGCGGCCGGTACATAACGCGCACGCTCCCTATCCTGTCACCCTCTTTTTTTTTTTCTTTCTGTTCTCTTGTAGGACCCATTAGCGGGGTGTGAGGGGGCGTTCAGCGGGGCTCGCCCAACGCCCAGGTGCCTGGTCCATTGGTTGGCGAAGGATGCGAAAAGCAAATACAAAAGAGAAGAAGCAGGCGGACGGAAATGGATATCAGAATGGCGTGCGCGCTGCTGCTGTGCGTCTCAGAGTGAGACGGACCGGCCTGGGAGGTGGCAGGGGGGGTGGTCAACAGCGACATGGCGAAATCGACAGCGCCAGCGCCAGCGACGACCTGCGGGTGCTTGTCACGGCCTGTATCTGTATACAAATGAGGACATTGTGGCAGCACTAGGGGCGTCTCGTCCGACTTGGCTGGCAAGGTGCAGCAGGAATGCAGCGCAAAGCAATAAGGAAAAGGAAAATATGAGATTGTCTCAGCCAAACAGTGGGACCGTCTGACACATGTAACGCACTTCACGATGTGTGTGGGCAAACAACATTCGGGGTGAATGCAGGCGGGCGGGCGATTAGTTATCTCGGGTGAGGTAGAGAAGGAGAGAGAGTCGCAGCGAAAACGTGGGGATACACGACATGATACTATGGCTAAAAGCCCAACCAGCCATTGGCGGTTGCTCCCTGCCGTCTCAGCCACGAAAGGCAAAGGGCCGATGGGATGGGTAACCACCCCACGTTTTGCACACCACACTGTTCTGTTTCCTCTGGCCGACGCCCTCTTTTTATTTCTTTTTATTTATTGAATTATTTTTTTTTTCTTTCCAAAAAAAAAAATCTCTTCTTTAGATTGCTCCATCGCGTCGGGCACGAGGAGGCTTGAAAGACCATCACTGCCCGATGCGACTTCGCGACACGGAGCCGAGTCAAACTAGGTCAGCAGGTCTGTAGATCACCCCACCAACTCTCCGGATCACCGGTCGCTCGCCCATCTCCCGCGCGCTTTCCCGTGCGCTTCCGCCGCAACCCGTGGGGTCACCGTAGCAGTATGGAGCAGCAATCTAGGTTAGATCATCTACCGCTAAACGTGGGTAATAAATGACACATGACAGGCACAGGCACAGACTCAGACACAGAGGATGAGGACAGGCCGGGCTCGGGACAGAGCGACGGAGAAAAACAAAAACGTTGTGCGCGATTGCGAAAAGTGAGGCTGCGTTGGACAGCCCAGCCGAGAAGGCAGCACGCCGATCCAGCATGCACAAGGCCACTGTGGCTGCGTACCTCTCCCACTGTCCGTCACATCACATCCATCACACTGCAGCCTCCCACACCGGCGCGTGCAAAGGGGAGACCTGTCGTTCGCCATCCTCGCTCCCGTTAGGCAAGGTAACCTGGGCTATCTGCTTGACCGGTGAGACAGAATCAATTCCTGCTGCACTTTCTTCCTTCTCGCCTTGGCACCAGGCCGCCCAATCCATGGTTGCCTTATCACATTTGACGAGCCCTCCTTCACTGAGCCCTCGCCCTTTCAACCCCCGCCTTCACGCCCCCGCCGCCACCCTTCTCCGCCCACCTCGCTTCGTAGTCTACCTGACCATTATCCCGTATTCCTCATTCCTCCGAAACACCTCGGGCAGGACGACATGTAATTGCTTGGCTGCCGGCCCTCCTGAGCCGCACGCCAATGTCTTGCCCGCGCCCGCGACAGAGCACGCACTTGTGCTACACCAGGTAGCGGCCTCGCCGGACATCTGTCTCAATCGGGTAGTCTACTCACCCGCTGTTCGGAGTTAACAACCTCCAGAGAAGCGTGTGTTCTGAGGCCCGAAATCGAACGGGTACCGGCAGAACTGCCGGGTGTGCAGACAACCCAACTTGCATCCTGCACGCCGCCATATGGTTTAGTCGCCCTTTTACCTCATTTAATTTCACTGACATGTTGCTCTAGCTCGCTGGCCAAAGTAGGAGCCGTGCACCAATCACCTTCAACCCAAGTTTGAATAACGAAAAAAAAAAAA
>VTGD01000246.1:0-22209 GCA_013406985.1 Calonectria crousiana | reverse complement strand
TTTGCTATAGCCTACTTGGATGATATACTGATCTATTCCAGCGGCTCAAAGAAGGATCATCTAATAAAGGTATGAAAAGTACTTTATGCCTTAGTTGCTGCTGGACTACATCTAGATCCAAAGAAGTGTGAGTTTGCAGTCCAAGAAGTCAAATACCTAGGATTTATTATGCAGGTAGGGAAAGGAGTTTCCTATGATCCAGAGAAGCAGCGAGCTATCTGTAAGTGGAAAGCACCCCAGATGGTAAAAGGTGTATAGAGTTTTCTAGGCTTTGCAAATTACTATCGGATCTTTATACCGGACTTTGCAAAGATATCAGTCCCTCTGATGATATTAACTTGGAAAGGGGTTGCCTTTAAATGGGGACCTGGTGAGGAAGCAGCTTTCCAGGAGCTTAAGCATAGGTTTTGCGAAGCTCCTATGCTACAACAGTGGGATCCGGATAGACCAACATTCCTTGAAGCCGATTGCTCAGGTAATACATTGGGAGGAATTCTAGCTCAAGAAGATAAGCAAGGCCGCCGTCGGCCAGTTGCCTTCCACTCACAACGGCTGAGCCCAGCAGAATACAACTACCCGATCCACGACAAGGAAATGCTGGCGATCATACATTGCTTAGATGCTTGGAGAGCAGAACTACATAGCTATGGCCCATTTACTATTATTACGGACCATAAGAATCTAACATACTTTATAAAACATCAGTACCTTACTGAGCGATAGAGTCGTTGGGTAGGACAGCTATCGGAATACGATTTCCAGCTTGAGTATTGACCTGGCAGTAAGGCGGCAGCGCCGGATGCGCTAAGCCGCAGAGAGCAAGATATACCCAAGGGGGTTAAAGACCCTAGGGAGCAGGGCCGTTACCTACAGTTGATCCCTCAATCAGCTATTCCACGGGATGAAGAAGCTATACCGGAGCAAGTTATCCTTCGGGTAGTCCGGATAGAGATACCACAGATGGTGGTTTTCCCTGATCATCCGGAGCTACAGGATTTATAGGATCAAGCTATTGCTATGGATAAGACTTATACAAGTATATATGCTGCGGTACAGCAGCAGGAGCGAAGTCTGCCACCTAGGCTGGGTCTAAAGGTTCAGATCTCGGAATATGCCTTGGATGCCGAAGGTCAGTTGACCTTCCGGGACCGGTTGTGGGTACCTAGTAGCGAGATTAATGCAGAGGTACTGCATACTCGCATTATGCAGATGGAGCATAATGCTGCTACTGGAGGTCACCCAGGCCATGATGGTACAATAGCCTTAGTATCAAGGCGATTCTTTTGGCCAGGACTGTTGCAGCTAGTCCAACGGTTTATTGCCAACTGTCATGTATACAAAAGAAGCCATATTTGGCGGCAGCTAAAGAGAGGGCTATTAAAGCCTTTGCCGGTCCCAGAACGGCCACGAAGTAATCTAGCTATGGATTTTATAACAGATCTTCCTCCAACAGGCAAGAATAAGTCTCAATATCTATAGGTGATAGTTGATCGACTTACGCGAGCTATTACGCTCAAGGTTATGCCTACAATGGAAGCGGAAGCCTGTGCAGAGCGGTTCCTTAGCTGCTACTATAGATCATATGGGATGCCCCGGTCTATTATTAGTAACCGAGAGAGCAATTGGACTAGTAGGTTCTAGCGAGCCTTCTGCAAGCTAGCCGGCATCACGCAGCGGCTTAGTATGACATACCACCCGCAGACCGATGGAGGGCCAGAACGAATAAACCAGGAAATCCAAGCATATCTGCGAGCATATGTTTGCTATTTGCAGAAGGATTGGGGTTATTACCTTCCAGCAGCACAGTTAGCACTGAACAACCGCGAGAACTCGGCAATAGGGATGAGTCCCTTCTTCTTAGAGCATGGGTACCATATAGAGCCCTTTAAGGTCCAGGAGATTGCTGTGGAGTTACCACTGAGTAGCAATAAGGCCCGGGCTAGGAACCTACTACGGAAGATTCAAGACGCTACGGAATTTACACAGGCTGCAGCGACTGCAACACAACAGCACTACGAACAGGCAACAAATAAGAAGCAAATACCAGCAGAGAGGTTCAAGGTTGGGGACAAGGTCTGGGTTAATTTGACCAACTACAAGTCCCCAAGGCCTTGCAAGAAGCTAGATTGGCTGCATCAGCAATATACCGTGACGAAGATAATAGGCACGCATGTGGTAGAGGTTGATGTGCCTAGGGCAATATACCCACGGTTTCATGTTGACCTCTTGAGAAGAGCACAGCAAGATCCCTTGCCAGGACAGCAACAGGATAACTTCCAGCCCCCACCAATACAGGTAGACGGCAAAGATGAATGGGTAGTCGAGGAAATCCTATGTGCTAGGTGGAAGCAACAAGGACAAGGCAAGATCCAAGAAGCTCTTATTCAATAGCATAGCTATAAAGAACTTACTTAGCAGCCAGTTGAATTCTTAATGGAGCTAGAAGCTCTTGATACCTATGAGGCTAAATATAGATCGATTATAGAAGCTAATAGTCCGATTAGCAAGTATACAACACCAAAGCAACAAAGTCGCCGCTTAGAAGAAAGGGGGGGTAATATCACAGGCTAAAGCCTAAAGTGGAGATACAACTATGCCATATCCATCAAGGTTAGCAGAGAGTAAAACCCTTCTTTAGCTACCAGGGTAGCTAAAGCCCATCAAGGTTGTAGAAGCCTAGATATAAAGCCAGAAGGACAGCCCTTCTGGCTCCCTTTCCTTCTTTCCTCTCTAGCTTTAGATAGACTAATACAGAGCACCCTTCAGGTTAAACAAACCCAGGACCAGCCCTTCACAAGATTAACTAGTAAAATTAGAAATAAACTTCTTAGATTTTGTCCTAGGAATCTAGATTAGATAATAAGATAATTAAGGTTACCTATACCCAATTATATTCTACTCATACAAGCTATATAGCCTAGAACTTAATTACCCTATCTATAATAAAGAATTTCTTACTATTATTAATACTTTTAAAAAATTCTAGTATTACTTTCTAGAAGAAAAACATAAGATTATAATATATATAGACTATAAGAATATCTCCTATTTTACTACTACCTAAAAGCTTAGTAAAAGATAACTCTATTATACTAAATACCTTTCTAAATTTAACTATCAAATTATCTATATTAAGGAAACTAAGAATAGTTAAGTTAATACTATTAGCTGCTAACTAGATTACTATAAGAAAAAACCTTAAATAAAAGAGCAACTATTTTAATAAAACCCTAATAGATCTTATAAGCAGATGCTAATTAATAGAATAACTATTAAAACTAAGAAACTAATTACTATAATTAGAATAGGAGGATATATTAAGAAAACCCCTATAGTAATAGAAGAACCTTTATAATAAATGGAATAGGATAATTTACTAATAAAAAGGATTAAAGCCTATAATCTAGCTCTTTTTAATAAAAAAAAATGGATTTATTTTAAGTACTTAAGGACCTCTAAATAGACCTCCTATAAGAAATCCATGTATATTTATTATATAGATATAAGAGAATTAATAAAATCCTAGAATAAGTTAAATAGACCTTTTTTTTTAGTAAGATAAAGAAAAAAATTAAATAAGTATATAAGGAATATAGCCTCTATTAATACTTAAAAAAACTAAGATATAAGTCCTATAGACTACTATAGCTATTTCTAATTATATAATAATTATAGGACTTAATTATAATAAACTTTATTATTAATTTATTTCTTTTAGTAGATTCTATTATAAGAGTATATTATAATAATATTTTTATTATTATTAATTACTTTATAAAAGCAATATATTATATTTTTTATAATAAAATAATAAATAAGAATTAATTTATTTATTTTTTCTTCTAATATATTATTATAATATATAGATTATTAATAGAAATTATTTCTAATTAAAAATAATCCTTTATATCTAAATTCTAGTAAAATTTAATATCTTTAATAAGCCTAAATCATAAACTAAGTATAGCTTTTCACCCCTAAATAAATAAATAAATAAAATAATAGAACCAGAAAATTAAATAATATCTATAATATTATATAAACTATAAATAAATAGATTAGATTAAGAAACTACTAATTATCTAACTAGCTTATAATATATTATATAATAGTAGTATTAAGATAATTCCTACTAAAGTAAATTTTAGCTTTATTCCTAATACTTACTAAGCCCCCTTAAAAAATACTCTTTAAGTAAAAGCTATAATAAAATCTAATAATCTAAAGAAATTATATAAAAAAATAAAAACCAAACTTAAATTTATATATAATATAATAAAATAATATTATAACCTAAAAAGACTAAAGGGATTATCCTTTTTAGAGGAAGATATAGTCTACCTAGTAATAAAAAATCTCTTAATAAAATAATAAAATAAAAAATTAGATTTTATATAAATAGAATCCTATTTAATAAAAAAAAAATATTAGAAAATAATTATAAACTAGACCTCCTAAGCAATATTAAAAGCCACCTAATCTTCTATATTTTCTTACTAGAACCTAGTAATAAAATCCGAGTTAGTATAGAACCTAAGTATAAACCATAGATCAAAAATATAGAGAAGTAATAGAAAGTAGAAAAAATCCTCAAATAATAAGAAAATAAATACTTTAAGATTAAATAAAAAGGATATAAGGAAACAACATGGGAATCCGCTAAGAACTTAATACATTATTCGAGAATACTAGAAGTATTCCTTCAAAAGAAACAGAAGGAAAATCCACGGTGCTCTAATTAATAGTATTAATAGCCCCCAAAGCTTAGGCATCAATCACTACCTCCGCCTCAACACATTCAGCAGCCTTTAACTTATCCAAAGAACACAAACCACAATGAACCATATCCACCCCCTTCGTCTTTAACTAATGCTTCTAATGATGTAGATGCATTAACTTGCTTAATGCCTCGTTCAATCGATTTTGAGCATCCAGAGCCTCCTACTATAGCTTCAAGAACCTCTCCTCCTCCTCCTCTTCCTCCTAGTCCAGACGATTGGACTTATTTATTAAATGCACCACTAAAAATCATAAGCCAATAAAAAAAAAGATACTAGAAAATCACTTATAAGCTAAAACTACTACTTCCGATGCATTATAAGAACAACCACGGCAAGAACATTCACTATAATAAGTCCCCTTTTTAGGAAGCATCTTATAATAATAACCTTGCTTAAAATAAAAAGAACACAGCATAATTTTATAACCTAAAGCATTAATGGTATCTCCTAGAGCCTTAGCAGACTTTCGCTTATCGGAAGAACCTGCGCATCTAGGTATAATTAATATAAAAAAATATTTACAAAGACAAATTAGGACGCAACATACAAAATTTCTAGCAATCCATTATCTCGGCCTTAGGGACAAGACCAACAAAGGGAAAATATTATATTATAACCCATGCACAAGTAAAGGCGGTTATAAGGGGCAGAACACACTAACCAATCAACGCCGCCTATCCTATAGTTCCTTAATAGCCAATCAGGAAGGATTATACCAGATCACTGCTACATAATATAATCCAGTAATAATCCACGAAAGGATTATAACAAGATTATAGCTACATATTATGATCCAGCTATAATCCAAGGTATAATTAGAAGTATATAGATAGATCAAGCTATATTATAAGAAACGATCTTGATTAGCTTTCAATATAACTTGGTTATATTAATCACCAATTAACACATTACCAGACATAACACCTCTTTGTGAATAGGCGACTTATTGCTTAGTGCTACCACACGCGCTCTGATCTTTCTGCCAAACATAAACCCTGCCTTCTGATTGGTTTATCCCTTGGGAAATCGGCCAGATCGTTACACCTTCCTATATGCTTATGGAGGTGTACATGCCCCTGCGACAGGTGGCTTACCAGAATGCTGATCCTTAGGAGATTTACCTTAGTGTTAACTTTGCTGTTTATGATGAGCAGGTAAACGAAGCTGAGTGGGTTAATTAATGGTTTTTTATTAATGGGAGAGTTTATCCATTTGCCTTGATATGGATAAGAGAGCTTGACTTTTACTTGGCCGATGGTGATGAAGGTAAGGTATCTCGAATCCCAGCTGCTATTTGTGAAGGGCTGGTCCTGGGTTTGTTCAACCTGAAGGGTGCTCTGTATTAGTCTATCTAAAGCTAGAGAGGAAAGAAGGAAAGGGAGCCAGAAGGGCTGCCCTTCTAGCTTTATATCTAGGCTTCCACAACCTTGATGGGCTCTAGCTACCCTAGTAGCTAGAGAAGGGTTTTACTCTCCGCTAACCTTGATGGATACGGCACAGCCGTATCCCCACTTCAGGCTTCAGCCTGTGACACTATTGTAAGATAGATGAGCTACTAATTGTAAGTTTTCTTTGTTTTAATTGATATTTTTAATAATTAATCTAACTTTTCTATTTCTTTTGTTTTATATCAAAGGCTTCACTCTGCTATAATTCCGCAAATCCTACCTATTGCTACTATTTTTGGCTAAGTCCTTGGGTCTGGAAGGGCTACTCTTAAACAGGAAAGTTTGCTAATATTTGATAAATCTTAGCTTAAGTGCTGTGCCGAGGTGTAATGCTCTACCTATCTTATATTAGGACAAGAAGATAGATTGCCTTTTAAGGGCTTCCATCCCTTCTGAGTCTTTATTCTTTTCCTAATTTACGTGCTCCCGTTTTCCATCTTATGCAAGAAAATGATGGAGAAGCCTGAATCCTTATTTGTCCTTGGCATTCCTTTCTCTTGCTCAGGCAAGGTGGTTGGCCTGCTTGGTCATAAATACATGGTGAACCCTCCCGAAGACGAAAATGACTATGTCTTCATTGTTGTTCCCGATGTTTGGAGCTTCCCAGAGAAGATAACTCCGCTACCGGCTGCTCAAATACCTCGAGCTGTAGGCGAATCTTCTAATGGCCGACCCAGTGCCTTTGGTAATGCCCGATCGAAGTTTTGATTACCGCCCAAGACATTGACACAAGCAGCTGGTCAACTAGGTCCGAGCATACCGCCTATGAAGAAGCGCACTATTACCTCTTCATCGGATATTGAGGAAACACCCTCTAAGAAGTCACGAGAATCCTAATAAGAATGGGTGCCGGTGACTTTATTGCCACCTTCTTCTGAAGAGGCACTGCCACAAGACTCACCGGAGGTTGCTATCACATCACCTTTCCCACCAGCTTCGCCTGCTGCAACTAACGATGAATATGAGGAGGGGGAGATCAAGAATGAAGCTCCGTTTGCAAACCAGGGTGCTGAGCTTGCAGAGAGTATCATTCGTCACACGCGATCCTCTACTGTGGAGCCTTCTAGGAAGAAGGGCAAGAAGCATCCAACAAAGAAGTAATGCACTTTCTGGCTGTGCTATGTGGCAAGGATTTGGTTGTTGGGATGCTTGATTCTTTTATGTATTTGTTTGTTTATGTTATGTACCTCCATTGGTTAGGGTGATGGTTTAGGGTAAAAATCTGTCGCTATAGCTCTCAATACATGATGGTTTTTTTTTTTAGCAATTAAATCCCATACTCTGTAGATGTCCAAATAATCTTCTTTTGTCTTCTTTTCTCTTTTGTGTAACAGCAGAGTCTCTCGCGCTGTCTTCACGCCAATGGCCAAGAACCATGCTAGGCTGAATATGTCTAGCTGGCTGCGGAAGATCACTAATCCGATTGGCCTTATTGGACGGGCTGTATTATGACGCACTCTCGTTCCGAGAGCGTTTTCTGTGCGAACGGCCCTTCTTCCCAGTCGCTCTGAGCCTAGCGCCTGCCGTGAGCTCATTCCGCAATGAACCTTTGAGGGCCGATTTTTGAGGTTTTTCCGGTCCAATAGGAGACTGATCTGCTTACTAATCGGGTAACTTTTAATCCACCCAATCGGAAGGTTGATAACAGGGATCAGGGATGTAGGTCTTCATTTTCTTGAGTGTGAAATTTCGGGAGGTTTAAGACCATCTTTCGTGACCGAAAGACATGACACGTGACATGTTCATCGTTAGGTAATCTTCCAAATGAATCAACCCGTCTCTCGCTTTGATTTCAGCTGTTTGTATCCCAAACTTGCATCATGGCCAACCAAACGTCAGTTGTTGAAATCCTGCCACCAACAGCGGAACGGAACCTCAATACAAGATCCGCCAACTTCTCCGCATATCGCACGTTCAAGTGAACAGAAACCCATGAGACCAGGTCTCCTAGAAGTCTTGCCATTTTTGGATGAGCTGGCTTGCAACCGCATCTCAGAGGTTGGCCTAAAATCTTTTCTGCTATCCAGCGAATAATTTCTCGATCTCCAAAACTGGATCAAGGAGAATGTGATCTTGCACAATATTGTGGAAGACAAAGCGCGGTATGCCATCGAATGCGAGGGTTGTTGTTGCTACTATACTAATGACCTATAGTTACGATTATGATCCGAGTGCGCAGCTGCTTATGTTCCGGATGCCTACAGCCGTTCATGACTTTATGGTAATACTCCTGGCACAACGCATCGGCAGCCTTCTTACCTAAATTGTGGGAGGCGAAGCCGGCCCCTTTGCGGGGGAAATCGCAAGTGAAGGCTCTGCCCGAATTCTTTTGTAGGAGAATGAATTTGAAGAATATGTTGGGTCCTTACTTCCAGTGCGGCGTGAGCCAGATGATTAGTTTTAATACCGAAAGGCAAAATATCTAGGAGTAGTTCTTGAGGTGTTATATCCATAAGATAGTAAGAACTTGAAGGGACTAGCTAGGGACTACTTTTAATTATTAAACGGCGATATTAAATTAATTATTGGCCTTGATATAAATTACAAAGGAAAAGAATTAACTGTGTTAGTGTGGTCCCTGTATTATACTCGAGATGAAGGCGATGATCTTGATATTTTGGATGTTGCCTTAATTATTGAGTCCAAGGCATGTAGAACACCCTCCGCGAGACATATGCTAATAAATCGATGTAGCCATTCCGGTTTTCTAATGGTTCAAAGGCCAATCCTGAAAGGTCAATTGATGTGAAGCTTTGTGACTTCGCCACGGATGAGATACTGCTAACTGACGACCGCCTTCTGTCTATCATACTCCAAAACCTCTTCGATGATTTAGAGGAGGCCGAACACCTGCAGTTGACCAGACTCGGAGACAATGGTCTTAAATCAACTCGAAAGCTCAGAAAACGGAAGTTGCTATCTAGCCGTCCCGAGCAACTGAACTCCGAAGATGAGAAGAAATGGTGTTCCCTCGAAAAAAGGTGATCTTCAATGTGCTGATGCGAAAGATTCGGATTAGGTGACGACAAAGCGCAGGGCGTAGATCTCGTAAATGACTCCTGTTATGAGGCAAGTATTCTTTTTGGTCTTTGATTTGCGTTTTGAGCTACCGGCTGAGCTTGCTGGCAATGTTGTGAACTAGCGCCGTACTGCCGAAAGAATCCTAGTTGATTTAATATACGAAATATGGCCTTCTTTGCTCTTGCGACCATTTGGATAATTGATTTTATAGTAGTATTATTATATTACTAATACAAGAGATGCATCTTTCTATAAGGATAAGGTTAGTAAATAAGGATGTCCTTTGCCTGTATATATTAATAATAGAAGACTTAATAAAAATGCAAATATAATAGCAATTTTAGTTAAATCAGCATACAAGATGGTAAAGCAGATAGAATTTGATGTTAGGTGATTATTGCTAGGTGCTAGTAGTATGATAATAATAGATAATTTGGCTATTAATCTATTTAAAATTAATATTAATAATTATGTGCTGTCCTAATTTATGTTATAATATAAATAGCTACTATATAATGTGGCTATTGGAGTAGATATATAACTGACTTCGGATTGATTAGTAAAACTGCAAGAGGTTATGGGTTATATAGCGAGTTTTCTTTTATATATGTTGGTGGAATAATACAATAAGAATAGAACTCTAATATCAACTAGGACCCATACGTAATCTCTATTGGTAATTTCTATAACTAAGTCTCTTTTGCTCAAGATATAGTAACATCGTAGGCAGTAATCCAATGTATAGGTCTGATTACTATGCTATAAAGAAAGTATTTACTTTTGAATGAAAAAACAAGCTGCAGGCTTAACCGGGTGATCCAGGAACCAAGCTACAAAGGTGGCATATAATTAGAGTTATATAAATGGATTGGTTATGAAAACTTATTGCCCTAACTAATAGAATAAATACCTTAATGTCCTCTTCCAAAGAGAAATTTGCCCTTATGAATTGGAGATATGGTTAGCTTCTTATTATTTAAGGCGTCTCTTGTCAAGACTAGTCGGCTTAATGCATGGCAATTATTATCTAAGATAAGCACGTATTGAATTTACTAATTAGTTGCAAATATGGCTTAGAAAGGCTCAAAAATAGTTAGCTAGCTAGTTAAGTCAATGAATAAAAAGCGCGTTTAATATATACAAATGTTCGTGTGTTATAATTGGGGTGTTATAATTCGAGGCCCTTTTTTATACCAGTAACTAAATCGGATCCACTACCGTTGCTGTTAACTGGCTGTTATTTAAAGGATTAGTGGGTGTGTTATGTGTATTTCATAGATGGTCTAATTAGAATGCGTTGATACTATCACTCCTCGGTATTGATACCTTTTTTTCGGTATCTAAGCTTTGTCATTGGCCAAAGTGAACATTCTTAAATCCGTAGTCTTCTTTAGTGGGGTCCTTGTGTATTATAGTACTCCACCTCCCACCCGCATGTACTTCTTAGCTTATTCGGACGACAATTGCCCTATATAGCTTACTATTCTGGGTGTTGGTTAACGCAAGCCCGAATATCAGGAGGAATATAGCTAAACGGAAGATGTATTAACTATTATCCTAGTGAAGTTTTTTGGTGAACTAAAAAGACTGGGGTGTTTTCTTTTCCTCGAAATTCTTTCCCAAGGTTTCTCTGTGTCTTCTCCACCTGGTTTGCTGATTCCATAAGATGGGTTGTGTGTATGGAAGGAAGGTCCCAAGCAAAACACACTATGTTTAGAGCAAGGTCAATAGGAACCGGAGCGTAGTTTCTGGTTCGGCAGGGTAATGCCTATCCGCTGATTAATAATGATGGTTCTTAGAAAATGAAGTCTATGGGGCGGCTTAATGAATTCTGCTTAAAATACAATTATATTACTTTATTCCTGCTATTGCGGTATGTCTATATTGTTTCTTGATAATAATGCACAGGATATAGGCTTTATGTGACTTAATGGTAATTTTTACTTTTGCGCCCCCGCAGGGCCATTTGCTAGCTCTTGCTCCTGCGGCAATCATGGTCCCAAACTCAATACTAGTTCTAGTGGCTATATAAATATTACCTTCTAGGCCGCTTGATTGGCCCTAGGGTATTGGGGCCTTGAGTATTACCTCTAAAATATTATTAGGCGACAAAATTCTCGTGAGTTATGTGGTTTATTTTATCTTGCTTTTAAGTGTCAATTTATGCTTATTCTCTTAGATTCAGCATGCTGTATTATACGTCCTGGATAGTTCCTTTGATTGATCTCGGAGTAATAACCCAGAGACCCGTCTTATGAGTCTCCTTAATAGTTATCCCCTGTCTCTAATAGTCCTGATGCTTGAAAATATTATACATTAGGCTCCTGTGCTGCGCAAAGTCGGAGAGGTGGCTTATAAGATGCTTCTAGATGTTAAGTGTCAGCGAGAATGCCAGCGCAATATTGATCGCTAATAAAGACTTAAAAAATTGCTAATGAATGCCTGGGGCGGTTTAGATTGGATACCTGCTGATGTATGAGATGCAAGGGAGAATCCACACCGCCTAGTTGGGCTGCAAACTCTTGTTGATCTTAATGCTATTACTAATCTTGCCCTGGTTTAAAATGTGCCTCTCCAATCGTTATGGCAGCCCGGTGGTATCCTTTGCTCCTTGCTTGTTGGTCAAAAAAAGGACCGATTGATTAAAGGGGCTAGTGCTAATGCGCTATACACTTTTAAATCTCAATTCACAAGCAACTCGGACATTAAGCCTAAACCTGATGGCGAGGTCGAAGTTGATAGTGAGGTGGATATGGATGCTGCTATTGAGACCAGTACCAATGCTGATAGAGATGCCTGTGCCAATTTTTCCACTCTAGGAGCACTAAACTTACTATTATATCCTCGGTCTGACTCTGTCTTATCATTATTGCCATATAAACTTGATTCGGGTTCTTCACGGGCAGCCACTCCTGAGCTTGGCTGCCGTGACCCCATGTAATCTTATTTAGTTAGATATCGGGACCTGGAGCGGGATGGTGGTTCCCCCTTACTCAATGTTATTACTCGATGAAAACGCAAATGCGGCCTATCTCTTGCTAGCGTCACATCATTGCCACCCGAATTTCGTGCTGACCTTATCTTGCTTTCAAGTAACCGCACTAGCTCGGTGCTATTACCTGAAGACTTTTGCCAGGTCACCGAGGAATCAAAACGTCGAGTACGCAATGAACTCTCTAAAGATACTAAGATAAGCGATGTGGTCCTCTGTATTATTGCTAATACACTAGCGAGCATTCATGCCAACCATCAGCATATCCGGATCCTTGATCTATTATAGCTTGATCCGGATAATGATCAAATGCTACTATAACCTATTTATAGTATGCAGGTCGGTATATGCTTCTATGCTCCTATCTATTACTCTAGCGTTAGCCACTGGTCCCTTTATTACATAAAGCTGACCAAGTCAGGCTTAAATTATAAACTCTATAATTCTCTTAGTATTAAGTTAAGGGCGGATAGTATAAGAAAGAAACTAGAAAGGTGGATATAGGAAACCCATTGTAGCAAAGAATTAAATTTTCTGCAAGTAATGAGTTGGCCTTTATTATTAACTTCTTTCGGCTGATTTCTAACTTGCAACAGCCTATGCCCCAATAGACGGATCACGCTAGCTATGGCATTTTTGTGCTTACATTCCTGAAATTCCTCCTCCAGTCTGCTCCTATTCCTGCTATCATCAACCCAAGCAACTAATAATAAGCTCTTTTTATTAACTTAGAAAATGCCAATACTAACCATATAAATATGCATTTTGCACAAGATATGAGTTATATTAAGATTCATAATAATAATTAGGGTCCCGAACGAAGTGAGGTTGGATTAATACTACTCTTGTCCAGATCTATAAGCCCATCCTTCTAAATATTAGATCCAACCCATGGCGATATACTTGACTAAGATCAGAACTCTTTGGGTTATAATAATAAATCCGAGAAAGACAGAGGATTCGAAAATGCCCTTGTATCTGATAGATAATATATTAATAAGCTTAGTCCTTTTTTTATTATAGCTATAGATGTTGCACTGCTTGGATCGGTCACATCGAGCTGTAGAATAGAGAGTTGAAAGAGCCTTGATTTCTATGAATGAAGGAGCGGTCAATAGGGGCTTTTATAGCTTGTTGAAGCTCGCTTCCGAGGTGGCGCTGCGCTAATCATTCAGCCACCTCACCAGCCTCAACAATAGACATTATAACTACAGAACAAATTGGAGTAGCGATCAATATAGCAAAAGAACGAATTAAGTTAGTGAATATAACTATGGATGAGGCAAAACAATAGTTATATAATACTAGATCCATGATGAAGGCGGGAAGGATAATAGCTGCTAGTACTAATGCCATAATGGACATCTATGCCCAATAACCTATGCCGGATCAAATAGCAACTTAGTCAGGTAAGGGAACATCATTAATTGCACCAGTAGTAAAAAACATAGTATTGCAGGTGAATTCTATAGCCCAGACCCTGCTTAACTATTACTGCAAGAGTATTAAAAGCTTAAATAGTAAGTAGATATAAGTATTTTCCAACTAAGTTTAAGAAGCTAAAATAAAGCTTATACAAAGAAACCAGCAGCTTTGGAGAGAAACTTATACTCTACAATAGTAGAGATTATATCTCCAATTAAAAAATAAGTCAGGTACCAATTAAGCCTTATTTTCCTAGTATTAGATAGATGTTAAGATTGGTGTATTGCTAATAGGTAGTTATAAAAGTGGTGTTGTTTTTAAATTCTACTATAGAAATATTAAAAAATAATATTCTATTTATTTTTCTAGAACCATAACATATGATAAATATGCTGGCCAAGGAGTTATAGGCTTATTGCATACAATGATTAATATCCACCTTGCCCCGGACTTTTCATTCGGATCAGAAATATCCGCTGTCTAGGTCTTTTTCGTATATTAAATATTTTGTCTTGGCAGATGGTTACTCTAGGAGAATCCTCAACTCCCTAGGCGCTGGGTTGGATGCAGTGCCCTCAAGGAGTCATAATTAGCAGCACATAGTTGCATAACCTTTTGAACAGAGGCAAAGACCAATTGATGCTTCTTTGTACCCAGTATGAGGCTCTTATATTTATTCGTAACCCTACCAACCGAATACTGGACACGGCTATTGAGTTCGGAAGCAACTTTGGGCCGCAGCATATCATCCCGACAAGGGGAAATTTCGGCAGGCATCCCAGAATTCACCTTGGGTGTCGATGCACTGAACATACTGCTGGTGGCACCATTCCACAGGGTCGCATGTCAATGGGGTATTATGGCGCAACGACGTCTTATGAGAGTTACACATCCAAAACACCCTCCGCATCCCTACGCCCACTGTTTTTATCACAGACAAGGAAAAGGCACTCAAAAATGCACTCTCTTCGACCATTCCTCATACCCAACAACAGCTCTGTGTTTATCACATCAACACCAACGTCAAGAACAAAATAACTTCTTGATGGCATCACCCTCGCATCAATAGAAAGGCAGACATTTGGGGATTAAACCCTAAGCCAATACCACTCAAATATTCACCTAAGGGCATAATAGAGGCCTAGAAACACATTATTTATGCCAACAATAAGCAGGATTTGAGGCTCGATGGGGGGAGATGATTTTGATATATAGACCACACCAAAATCAAGTAAGGAGAAAAATAGCCCAATATTGTTTTGTGGGTTAAGAAGACTTAGTCTGATTGTATTTGCTTTACTCTATTTAATACTATCCTCTTACATGATGATATCGAAGGTAAAGCCGAGGAGTATTGTGCTACTGTTATTGAGTGCTTTGAAGGAGGGGTCTGGGTTTGCGAAGTCCTTTTTAACTAAGATTCTATTTCTTTATGCTACAGGGACATAAAAAACGTAATGATACCGAATATTAATGGTCTTAAGTTGAGCGTATTTAGGCCCATAGAGAGTCCTGCTAGGGATGGATATAGAGGTATATGGTTTGACTTTCGAGGGATTTCTAATATTGCTGGGAAGGCTAGTGGTTTGGGTGATTGGTTGTGATTGCCTTTTTGGTGGAAGGAGGGCGTAGATGTTCCCTTTGAACTTAGAATAGAGGACCCATGTGTAATAGAAGGATCTTGGTATTAGGCAGTTGGTGAAGTACCTTAAGATATTATTAATAAAGTTTATCTTGTAATGAAGAAGGCATATTGGGAGCAAGTATAAGGCAATTGAGTTTGTGTATAGACATAAATCTTTGCTATATAATACTGAATTTTTATATCTAAATTGCTAGTATTTTTAGTTATGAGTTTACTAGTGGGCTATTCCGAATTAAGTGCTTCTTGTGACCCTATTTAAATAATAGTGATGTAGGGAAGTCATCCCAATAATTTGGCGATTTTATTAGCAGAGAATTATAACAAAATACTACATCATGATAAGGCTATTTATAATTAAATGCTCCTTTTGACCTGTAGAGAGGTATGGGGTAGATACTTGAAAGCCCCGTCTAAGAGAAAGTGTATGCCACCTTTGACCAGGAAAGAAAATGATGCTTAGGAAGAAAGTGAGGCAAAGTCCCTAGAACTTCTGCTTTGAATAATCTGTATTTCCGTCTTACTCTCAAAACCTGTGAGGTATCTTAAATAATGACCAGATTTTTGTATATGGCCCCCAACCCGCAGAGATGAGGAGGCCATAATTTTATCGGAGATAGTCCAATAATCACTAATTAATACCCGTTCATCTACTCCCTGATTAGACCACGGTGCTTATGCAACCATTAATACTAATAAATACTTGCATTGTTTTCTTATTGCTATGGAATGTAGATTCTATTGAAGTTGTTGATGTTGATATTTTCTCTTAGCCGATAGAAATTTCCGATGCTCTTAATCTTGCTAAACCTATTAATCAGATTCGCCTTATTGGACCTGCCATCACCGGCTACCCTAAGCAGACAGTATGACCTCTTCGAATCACATTTCACTGGCGAAACTGATACTGTGATAATCCTTAAAACTATTAAAAAGTGTTGGTTTGTACTTAGATGCGTATCCCGCTTGCCTTTTGCTGGCAGATTTCTCTCGGCCATCCGATAATGGAATTGGCCCCTAGTATCTATATGTAGTCTATATGTGGGTATATGGTTTATTGTCTATATAGTTTTATGTTGGCTGGAGGATAGCTCTGAGAATATAATACTAATCTGCATACTCATGCCTTATAGGGGCTGTGGGGAATGTATTGATTATGTAGTACCGGTTATATAATGTAAAATATGCAGTATATCCTAATTCAAGGTATTTGACTTAATTTAATTCTATATATTTCTATTATAAAAGTCTTCCTAGGATATTTAGACTTATTCACTTATGGAGGTTTAGTTGCCGGGTATTTGCTACCTAGATCCATAAATCTATTATTTATTCTCTATTATTCTCCTTGCTTAATGCTACTATTCCTATTACCCTCCTGCTTATCCAAAAAGCCTTAATAGTATTTGGAATTATAGTTAATAAATACTACTATAATCTAGTGTATATTCCCTAATATTTAATATATATAATAATCTATAAACTTAAAAGTCCTATTCTTTTCTTACTTGTTCTTCCTGGATTCTTATTTGTATGGAATGGTGTTGGTTGGGGTGCTACTTTATGCTTGTGTGGGCTAAAGGCGGATACTAGAAGCTTATTTTATTATTAGATAGCTAAGTAAAGGCTAATTGGATTAGGATAAAAGTTAAGGATAATATAGTAGTTTTAGAATAGTATGGGTCTTATTTATTATTTATTTTATAGTATATATAGGGAATATAAGGTTAATTAGAATAATATGCCTTTATATAGCTATAATACCTATAATTTTGGTTATTATATATTTACTAGTTTATTAAAAGCAATTATTATGAGCTAATATAGTAGTATTTCTAAGTATATAAGTATAAATATAGCTTAAATTAAAATACTTGTTTATAATTGGAGCCGGCTATATAGTTATAATCTGTCTCTATGTTATCCCCAATATTTAAATCCTAGATCTTATCCTCTGATAATAAGTATATACTATTATTTGAAGGCAATGCTCCGGCATTATTTAGAATCAGGGGAATAAGATCCCCATCCCCTTCTTTATTATCTTCTTTACCTATATGATTACTGGGATCGCCTTGATACATCCTGAGATATCCATCCGCATCTTCTCTTAGAAAGGACTGTCTTAAAAGCAGTTGCTGAACACTTTCCCTGCTATATAGAAGCCCTTCTTTATCTAGTCTGTGTGCTAGCCGCTAAAGCTAGCGATACTTTGACTGCTTTGCCAGCAACGGATCTGCCTTGCTGGCACTCTTCCAAATATATATTAAATCTGGGTATCTAGAGAGTTGGTCTAAGATTGAGTAATCTCGAAAATAGTTAATTCTTTTGAAAACTTGCTTGGATAGCTTACTCGAAAGATTCAAAGGTTGAGTTATTGCTGAGTCCTTGCTAAGCGATAGAGGGGGCAGCAGAATGCACTGTAATCCAGATTGGAGGACTATAGCGGCATCAATATTATAGCAATCTAATGCTATTAGCAGATCTATCTTTTCTAGTCAAAAACCAAGACACATCAGCATAAGAAACATTATTTTCTAATGCTATCCCGGAATCCTAGCAAGCCAGCCAAAGATTCCAATCTTATATCCAATTAACTTTATCCTTTTTACTTCAATTAAATAACAAATAATATTTTCCGAGCCAGCCGCAGCAGCAGCATAAAGAGCTGTAGTAAGCCGGAAGGAAAGTAGTACACCTTTCTCAATAAGAAGCTTGGCAACCTCGAATCGTCCTGCGCAAATCGCAGCCTCCAGTGGCTGTCTTACGGGGTCGGAGCCACGTTTGTAGCGAATTGGAGCCCTGCAATTGAGGAGGTACAAGACAATTTTAATATGCCCCTTCTTGGCTGCTAAAGCCAGCAGTAACATGTATACGTTGATAAAGTCGCGTGAGACCGGGGACCATACTGTTCGTTGGATTTCCGCCTTGATCTCTCCTCCAGTTGCCCTGGCATGTGTAATCATCATCATGGCTTCTTTTGGTATCTTTATCTTGGAACAAATCGCAATAATACTCAGTATTGGATTTCCGGGAATAAGCTTATAGACCGATTAATAGTAAGGCTAAGGTCGACTAAGGTCAAAGGACTTAAACTTCCTAATATCATTGCTACTAAATTCCTTATAGCAAGTATAGCAATCTATGTGCCTCTATTTCCGCCAGCACTCTATACAAACCGCATAACCTATATCTCAGTAAACCTTATATTAGCTATGTCTTCTTAATAGGAAGTGGATTTCTTACTGTAGGCAAGAAAGAGCAGTGCATACTTGCTACTACATATCAAGGGACATATCTTCCATTGATATTACTTGATTATAGGTTTGGTTGTGCAGTTGCTGCAGTATAGCTTCAGGAAGTTAGATGTAGATAACCCAAAATGGTGGTCTGTATACCAAACCCTCTGTTTGAAAGTATGAAGGGGGTTGATTTTTATCCTCTAAGACTTTAAGACATGATATGCAATAGGTATAGGGCATTATAGGATTAATAATAGCGGCTATTATTAAGACTTATTAATAAGCTTTAGATTTGAGGGATAGATTAGTAGTTAATATAATTACTCCTGCTGAGCCTGGAGAGTTAACCAATAGCAGAGGGTCCTGCTTTATCCCAGCTACATTCCCACTTATAAGCAATCAAGCTCTTCCCTCTGGAGGAAGGCACTTTAGACTAGGTTAGGCCAAAGGCTAGTTACCTCCCCCATCCTTTTGCCCCTAATAAATAAAATACAAATGCCTTACTGCTGTATAGGGCAACCCCCTTATTATAAATAGATTAGCCTTAGATATATAATAACTAATTATTTAATTTATAATAATAAATTCGATTAGTAATAAGACTTTATAATATTTATAGGGCAAGATAATATACTTTATTGCAATAAATAGTATAATCAAAGTAGCACAGGATCCGCCTCCTCTTGTCCATTACCTCGGTCAAGAACCAGCAATCACTTAAATCCAAAAGGAGAACAACCCCTCTAAAAACATTAAGCAGGGATTCTAACTCTCAAATAAGACACTCAGCACACGCAGCTAATATGACATGATTTTAAGCTGCGCAAAACTCCATACAGGAGCCTAAATCATCATACCATGACAGCAATTTGGCAAGGGTCTATACAAGCTGGAGGTTTATGGTATTGGGTTGGGCCCTCCATATATAGCAATCAGTGGCCGGCTTGAGCTATTACACAAGGCAGAGGACCCATGCTTCTGTCGCAAGGGTATTGTACAATCCGATTGGATTGAAAGTTTTAGCACATTTATAATATCCATGACTATACCTCATATGAGCGCATTAGCAAACCTCGCTGATAATGTGATTTGAGGGGCATCATGTTCTATCTCCATGGTGCTCCTTTTCTTTAATTGCTTCCACCCAAATAGGTCAAGCAATAGGCAGCAATAACATATTACTAGACCAGCTACAGATCCCTAGTAGAAAATAATATAGACCCCGGAGGAAAAAAGGGGTGATATAATACGTGCTAAGAAGCTAGGTACTCCTAAGATGAATTGCCCAAGCCAAGACTCAGGTAACCATATAACTATGATGAATTAATCTACTATATTCATTAGTCCTTAACCCTTTTTTATTTTTTTTTTTTTCATCTATACTTTTATTTCTCCTAGAATCACAAAATTGGCTATAAGAATATAGTGCTGATGCTAGCTAGATATATTAAGACTACGTTTTTGCCTACCTACTCAGATAACATTTGGGTCCATGCCGATTGGGGTCTGGAGGTTTGCATACAAGCAGGCACAAATTCCATGCCACCGCATCTGATTTAAACCCACTATCTCACTATAGATCTCGACCAAGCACATCTTGATGTCCTAGTACCCTCAGCAATCATAAGAAAATCATTGCCTTGGTATCTCCACTAATTTTACACGACTTATAAAATGAGAATACTTTGCTTGTATTTATATAATCTAATTACAAGCAATGTTTATAGCTTGCTAGGAGACCCTAGCAGCAATCTCAATGACTTTGGGAAGACTAAAAGGGGTTTAGTAATAGTAGCAGCAAGGAAATGATGAATTTAGTAAACTTTAATGAATACTGTGGTAGGATGATGTTAGATTTGAGGGTAAAAGATTGTATATTATTTTCCTGTTGTCAGGCTCTGTCTTCCCTGTCTTCCCGTAGCCCTTTAGGCTGCTGATCTAATTATATAGTTATGTCCTAGTTCTATTAGAAATGACAATATTACGGAAGGTATTTCTTCCGACGTAGCTGTTTTACTATGGCCTCGGATATGGCATATCCGTTATCCTTTGCTGGGCTTCCAGCCTGTAATAGTAGTGCCTTTTTGTTGCTGATATATCTAATAGATGAGCAATGTGTCGGAATAATTATTTCTTAGTGTAATTAGAACGAGTGCTATAACTGTGCTTTGTTGTCCTCCTTGAGCAGTATAGCTATGGACCCTTTTGAGGGTTGCTTGGCTATGTCCTGTATCTTAAAGATATTCTGAAATTGCTATTTATATAGTATAATATCCTTCTTCTCTTTGTTATAGGATCTAGATATCTTAAAGGTAAATTTTTGTTTTTATATTATATTTAAACCCTAAAATCTATAATACTAATTAGGAATAAGAAATTTTTAAAAATATTTTAGAATATATCTTTAAATAAGTATTTACCTTTTAAATTCTTATACTAATTAGCTTTAATCTTAAAACTAGCTCCCTAATTAATATTATCTAGATTTATAGCTAACTAGATGTTTTGTTTCTTAGGCTATAAACCTTCTTAATAGGTCTCTTCTATAGTACTAGTAGCTATATAATCATTATTTACTAATAAAAACTTGGATATAAGACTAATATAATTGCTATTATCTTTAATTAGATTTGGGGCTTTTTATTAGTACTCCTAGCAATACTTTTTAATATTATAAGCCACTTGGTCTTTAAGTCTAATTATAAGTATTATATTATTAAATTTATAGATTTTTCTTTCCTTTCTATTATAATAAATATCTATAATAGGTCTTTATTTATAATTCTTCTAATTATATTATGTATACTATAAGACCCTATAATAACACCTTCTATTTCTGTTTCTAAATCGTAGTAGCCATAAGTCCAGCTATCTAGAAGTTTTCTTACTTGCTTATAGGTAATCCTAGTGCATATGAGATATTACTAACCACAATGTCTGCATTTAACCTATACTATTTCAAGATTATATTTGCCTTGACTAGGCGGGGAATGACTGCTACAGATTAAGTAGGTCTCCGGCTCTACTGCGGCTTCTTTGGTTCTTGGACTGCCATTTGGATTATTATAGAGAAAGATAAAAATACTTAGTAAATTCAAGACCATATACCCCTATTTAGTTCAATTAGAAGATAATTATAGTACTCTATGGAAATATATACTTATTTCTTTCTTAGAAACTTAATACTTATAAGCATTATAATATTTAATTACCCTAATATACTCTCAATAGGGCTCGTCCTTCCAGAGGCCGATAATAGTACAAATACCATATCCTCTACTATCTAGTGATTTTACTACTTAGAAGAATTTAAGCTAGTAGGATTAGGACAAAGGAAGGTTACTTGAAAATCAATTTAAGTATTAGTCTCAACTCGTAGAGCAGTTATACTATCATACTCTATCCGTAATATCTTATTTATATAGTGAATATTGTACTCTGTCTTATATTTATAATGCACGAGAATGCCACTTTGGTAGTCATTGGCTTCTTATGAATCTGAGTATGCATTTTTGGTATTTGCTTCGAAGGTACAGTGGGGCGACAAAAGTTCCGAGGAGTTGCCGAACCCCTCACCTCAACACCAACACAACTAAAAACACGCCCCTTCTTGGACGCAAAATAAATCAATAAAATACTATGCCAAATGGCTCGTGTT
>VTGD01000245.1:0-22704 GCA_013406985.1 Calonectria crousiana | reverse complement strand
CGGCCTACTTAAACCCCCTCCGTCGGAGCGCCCTGTTGCCCCGATTCCCTCCTTCCAATCCTCTGCCATCTGTCTAAACACAACAGTCACTGGCTTCACTTACAGGACCCTCAGTCAGGAAATCTTCCCAACGCAAACCCTTTCAGTGGGGATAGCTTGAGAGAATAGCCAACTCGGTGTCTTGCTGCTGTTTGCCATTGTGCCTGATTGCTCTGCCCACGCTGATCAACTGCCGCTTGCTCCCTCCACACTTCGCGCTCGCGCTCACCACATACCACTTACCTACTTCTCGTACAGCCATTGCCACTGCTGTTGCTGCTGCACGCTCGCACTCTCCCATATCACCGTCACCGCCACCATCTTGCTATCTCCCTCCTCGCTTTGTCTCCTCCCTGTGCAGATCGGACCTCTCGCAATTCTCCAGTCTCGCAAATCGTGAACCCTTTTACCCACAAAGGCCTTCGCTCCATTTGTGTCTGCGACCCCTAAAACAAAAGACCTGCATCCTCCTCGAACCTCCTCCCTCACCACCTAACAACCACCTGCGCCTTTCGAGAGCCTGGCCCGCTCCAACACCACATTGATGTCGGTTGAACTGCGCGCCAGCCTTAACTGTTTGCGTCATCCTTCAAGGTTTACGCCCGTCTCCAGAACTCAGCTTTCGCAAGTTCATACGGGCGATAGTATCCAAAATATAAATTGTAAGTCTGGACCTTGAGTTGCGACCCACCTTGCTTAACATGTGCCTCGCCTTTGCATGGGTGTATAGATCATTACAACGTCGAGTAAATCATCTCGCCCAGCATGGAGAAGATTAAGAGTAGCTCGACGCCCACCAAGTGGCGACGCCCCTCGCTCGTCCCATCCACCTGGGAGAAGGCCGTCCGTGTCGTCACCATTGACGAGTGTGTTGAGGCCGGACGGTCGTTGGCTCATTCCTTTGCTACCGATGCCATGAGCCGTTACGTCCTCGATGGAGAGGACATGGCTGGTTACACCGACGAACAAAAGTGGAAGCTCCACGTTGACATCATGACTTACATGGTTGCTGCCCACGTCTACAAGGGCGTGGTCACGACCATTGGGCCCGATTTTGACGCCGTTGCTCTCTGGTACGTAGAAGCACCAACCAGTCAACTCATTCCTTTGTTGCCGAGAAGCCAATTGCTGACGCTCACCTTTCACAACCAAATAGGCTACCCCCTGGTAAGCAAATGGAAGACTGGTTCACCGTCCTCCGGAGTGGCATGTGGCGGCTTTGGTACCAACTCTCAGCCGAAGGCCGCCGGCGCTTCTTTGACGAGATGAACTCGGTCCTGAACCGTGCCAAGGAAAAAGTCATGGGAGAGCGTGACAGCCAATGCTACTATCTCGTCTACTTGGGCACCAAGCCCAACGCTCGTGGCAAGGGCTATGCCGGCAGACTCATTCGTGATATGATTGCCAAGGTTAGTTGTTGTGCTCGCATATGGCACACCTCTCCCAGTTACTAACCTCGTCTCAGGCCGATGCCGAAAATCGCCCGGTGTATCTCGAGTCAAGCGATGTTCGCAACAACCCTTACTATGCCAAATTCGGCTTCGAGGTCAAGGGGGAGGTCGTCTTTGATCGTGCCCATGAACCCATCCGGATGTACAGCATGGTACGCGAGCCACAGGCGATCAAGCAGAGCTGCACCTCTGTCGCCACTCTGCTCCCTGCTCTCAAAGGCAGGGTGCGAGTCTAAGTGCCAGAACGCGGATTATCCGTCGCTCCAAGAACCTAAATAACAGATTGGACTCAATGTGGCTTGGAAGCACGACGCGCAATGGGGGAGGTTATCGGACTTATTCATTTGCTCGATTGAATGTTTCTTGTTTCAGCTGTGGAGTGAGAGTCGAACTCATAAAGTTTCAACACCCACCTTCCAGTCTTTACCGCTGCAATATCTATTCGTGCTGCCCTTTTGCAGCAAACCAACTAGCTTCAGTCGTTCATTAGCAAAAAAACCAGACAAATTGGTCATTCCCTCATTAACTGGACCACCGATATCCTTGAACACCGTTTTAACCAGCTTGCCCCATGCTTAAATTGATACGTCCCCTCGGTATGTCCATTCCAAACAAAGCCTTTAGTTGTCTAGCGATACCGCTTAGTATTCCAAAATCGCCCATGTCTCGTCATCCACAGTAGTGTAAATCAGGCCCATTCCCAACAACTCATCAGCACCGGCCAGGACTTCCCTCCCGCTCAGGCCGGTTTCGCTGGAGATGACTCTGAGGTGGACGCCTTCGTTAGTACCTTGCACCCCGCTCATGTAGGTGAACATCTTCTTGGCCTGAGGAGTGCAGCCAGCCAGCTTGTTGGGTGCTTGGCCAGTATTGCCACCGCTGTTATCGTTGAAGTTGCCGCCGTCGACGTACATACTATCTCCGTCGCCATTGGCACCATTCTGAGCGCCCAGGGGTCCCCGGCTGAAGTGGAGGTGAACGTAGGTGGCCTCGAGCATGTGGTAGTTGGTTTCGTTGGGGTCAGTCACGGGACGAATGACATGAGCACCAACGTGACGCTTGTTAGAGAAAGACTTAAGACGGCCCCAGATACGAACGTGCGAATCAACCTCAAATCCAGGGTCAGCCTCATCTGCCTTGTCCGCGTCGATCCACTTCTTGACTTCGATCTGGCCGGTGCCATCGTCGATCTTGAGGGTGATGTTGGTGGGCTGGGCGGTCACGGTGCGAATCTGACCGACAAATGTAATCTGGGTGACAGGGGAGCCGTCGATACGGAAGTCGGCGCCGGCATAGGCCTCCTCCGCATCAAGGATCTGCTTGATCGTGACCGGGCGAAGGGATTCATCCTGGTAAGACTGGACGTTTGGAGGGAATATGTTAGAAACTGCCCAAGCTCTGTCGATTTTTTGGTAGGGAAAGCCGTAGCATCACACATACTTTGCCGCCACCGCCACCCTGGCTGCCTTGCTGCGAACCTCCAGCAAAGAAACCACCAGAGTCGTCACCGCCCTGAGCGCCGTAGCTAGGTTTTGTGTATCCTCCGTATGCAGCTGCTAAAGTTAGCAACCATAGAAATAACGGGAGGCGACTAGAGCTGTCGGGACATACACATTGTGATGGTGGTGAGATTTTTTGGTTTGGGCGTGGAAGCGGTAGTCACACATTCATGGGAAAGACGCGTTAAGTCGCGACTGTTTAATGGATGGCTGTTGCCCCGCGATTCGCGCTTGCCTGGCCTGTGGAGCAAGGGCTCGTTTGCCTTAGTCATCACTGAAAAGTGAAAGCAACAGCGACGGAATGCGAGCACGTGCCTTTCTGAAGAGCTACCATCCCGTCCCCTCAAGACCCCAAACCAAGGCCCTGAGCACGGAAAAAGCGATTGATTGCCACCGTCAAGTTTCGGAAGTAAAAGGCTGCAAACTACCTAGTGCATTGTATCTTTTGACACATCCAGAGGCATGCACAAACGCACCTGGCCTGATGTCTGCAGCGAAGCTCCAAGCGAAGGACTTCGCCGGTGATTCGATTCATCAGGCATGATGATGACAGCCCACAAAACGCCGTCATGCGCGCATCCCAACGGCCCGTCCAGACTTGCATCCTTGGAGAGCTGCAGAGTCGAACGACATGGATTTGGATTCGCGAGGCATAGACTTTGCAGATCGTGAATTTATGGAACATGGTGGTATCGGGGAGAATCCCTGGCGGTTTTCCCATCCCGAGCCAGAATGCCGAACTTGCCCCTGATGCCATTTCTGCGTCGTCAGGTTTGCCTCGTAGCAGCTAGGCCCATTCGAACAGCGCTCCGTCGAACAGCGAGCCAAAGTCATGTGCAATCACATAACGAGTTAGCCGCCATGCATGAGTGCGTACCCGGTGAGGTGTTTACCCACCGGGCAAGACTATCAATCGTCAATACGTCGCAGCGACTGCGCATTAGCCTCGGCAGCAGAGTGGAACGATGTATCTCGGCAGCTTAGTCCGTAGTGCACCCCGGCTTCGGCGACAGTTCCCCGTGTTTCTCCAGCTTTCCCACATCCAACCATCAACGACGCCGCCTCTGGCATCTGACATCAACTTCATCCATCCGCTTCCGCTGTGCCCCCATCGCCCGCCTTCTCCATCTGTACTTTTACTTCCTTCATCCCGCAATCCCATAATTTTTCCTTGCTCCCAATCCGCCTTCGTTTCATTCTGTTCCCCAACTTGATATAATCTTGCAAGCCGTGATTTCGTCATGGGAAAACCTCAAACCGCGACGCTTCCCCTGATACCTCTTGCCCGAGGCACAATCCTCTTGCCGGGCCTAGTCCAGCGCATCGCAGTCAACTCGAGCCGACCAGACATCCCCGCCCTGCTTGCTCACGTCTACGAGCGCGCCGCGACGAAAGGCCCCGACGGCCGAATCGACAGCATCCCCATCGCCTGCGTTCCTGTCTCGTCGCCACTCGTCGGCCCCAATGGCCAGCTGCTCATCGGCGATGCCGAAGACATCGACAGCTCCCAGATCGAAGATGTGAATCCCGGGTCCGCCCAGAAGAGCGACCTGTACAATTTTGGTGTGGCAGCCAAGATCATTGGCATTGATGGAAGGGGCACCGGCGAGTTCGCCCTACGTGTCGAGGGCACTACTCGTGTCCGGATCGATGACATTGTTCGAGAGCGCCCTTTCTTCGAGGGCAAAGTCACATATTTCAAAGATGATAGTACGTCAAATCAAACCAGCCGCTATTGTTCTGCAGTCGCAGCTAACCGTTTCCAGCCTCTACTCCTCCCGACAAGCAAATGCAGGACCTCTTCGCCCTGCTGAAAACCCGATCACGAGAGCTCGTTACCATTTTGAGAATTTCTTCTCTCCTTCCTCGAACCAAGGGCGGTCCTGTCCTCTCTCCTCTCTTAACAAAGCGATTAGACATGCTCATCATGAGGAGAGAACTCCCAGAGGCGGGATTGTTGGCCGACTTCATGGCCAACCTGGTAGAGACGACACACGAGGAAAAGCTAGAGGTCTTGGCTGCTCTAGATATTAAGGTTCGGTTAACCAAGGTGATCGAGCTTCTTGAGCGCCAGGTTGGAGGCATCAAGAACAACTTCAAAATCACCACATTTACAACCATGCCCGTTCAGATATTGGATCGGTTGAACGAAAACCAAAACCGAAAGGGAAACTCATTGCCTCAATTGCCAGGTATGGCATTTGTGCCTCCCTCGGGACAGTTTCCTCAGGGCAACGACCAGGGTGATGACCAAGAAGCCAACGAGCTTGACGAACTCAAGCGCAAACTACAAAACGCAAAGCTGCCCCAGGAGGCCGCCAAGACTGTCGACAGAGAAATGCGCCGACTGCAAAAGATGATGCCAATGAATCAAGAGTACCAGGTCACCAGAAACTGGCTGGAAACACTTGCTGAAATTCCTTGGTCTGCTGTTACCGATGACCGCCTCGGACCAGACACCTTGCACAAGGCAAGGAAACAACTTGATGACGACCATTACGGCCTGGAGAGCGTCAAAAAGAGGCTTATCGAGTACTTGGCTGTGCTGAGACTCAAGCAGTCCATCAATGATGACGTGGATGCGAAGATCAAAAAGGCAGAAGAAGAGGTCAACAAGGACGAGTCCGCCGAGTCCAATGAGGACGCAGCCAAACCAGAGGTCGCCAAGCTCCAGATCCTCAAGTCTCAACGACAGGTTGATAAGTCGCCGATCATGCTCCTGGCTGGTCCTCCTGGTGTAGGCAAGACCAGTCTGGCCAGATCGGTTGCGACAGCTCTGGGACGCAAATTTCACCGAATTTCCCTTGGAGGTGTCAGAGACGAGGCCGAAATCCGCGGACACCGAAGAACCTATGTCGCAGCTATGCCTGGACTCATCGTCCAGGGTCTGAGGAAGGTTGGTGTTGCCAACCCAGTCTTCCTGCTCGACGAGATCGACAAGATTGGACACGCCAGTGTTCATGGCGACCCTTCCGCAGCTATGCTCGAGGTTCTGGACCCTGAGCAGAACCACAACTTCCAGGATCATTACGTTGGCATGCCTGTGGATCTCTCCAAGATCCTCTTCATCGCCACGGCGAACAGCCTAGATACCATCCCCGGACCTCTTTTGGATCGAATGGAGACCATCTACATACCCGGCTACACGACTCTGGAGAAGCGCCACATCGCCATGCAGCACCTGGTTCCCAAGCAGATCCGAGTCAACGGATTGGCGGAGGACCAGGTCTCGTTCAACCAAGAAGTTGTGTCCAAAATTATTGAGGCTTACACTCGTGAATCCGGTGTTCGTAACCTCGAGCGCGAGATTGGCTCCGTCTGCCGCGCCAAGGCAGTCGAGTTTGCTGAAGCAAAGGACGGTGGTCACCTCAACGACTATCACCCAACGCTCACAGTCGACGATATTGAAAACATTCTGGGCATTGAAAAGTATGAGGAAGAGATTGCTGAAAAGACGAGCCGTCCCGGCATTGTAACAGGCCTCGTGGCATACAGCTCCGGTGGCAACGGCAGTATTCTGTTCATTGAGGTGGCAGATATGCCTGGCAACGGACGAGTACAGCTCACGGGAAAGCTTGGTGACGTGCTCAAGGAAAGTGTCGAGGTTGCGCTGACCTGGGTCAAGGCGCACGCCTTCGAGCTGGGTCTAACGCCAGAGCCTACTACAGACATCATGAAGGAGCGCAGCATTCACGTGCACTGCCCGTCGGGCGCCATTCCCAAGGATGGTCCCAGCAGTGGTATTGGACAGGCCGTCGCTTTGATTTCTCTCTTCTCTGGCAAGCCAGTGCCGCCCACCATGGCCATGACGGTAAGCATCTACAGGCCGCCTTGCAAATAATCTGATGTACTGACAGTGCCTGTGCTACAGGGTGAGATTTCTCTCCGGGGCCGAGTTACAGCCGTCGGAGGTATCAAGGAGAAACTCATCGGCGCCCTCCGAGCTGGCGTCAAGACTGTGCTACTCCCCGCCCAGAACCGCAAGGACGTTAAGGATCTCCCACAAGAGGTCAAGGATGGACTCGAGATCTTACATGTCAGGTGAGCGCACATTCCTTACCCCGTACACTCTCGTCACCGACGTTGCCCCGTCACACCAACCTCCCACCAGCCGCAGCCATACCCCAAGCTTGGAAGCTCGTGTCACTAACACATGTCTTGAACAGCCATATTTGGGAGGCGCTTCGCCTCGTTTGGCCGGACTCGCACTGGGCTGAAGACAACAACTTCCGAAGCGTCGAGTCTCGGCTGTGATGGGTGCCCGCAGCGGCCCATAGTTCCGTAGCATTGGTGACTTTAC
The DNA here is from genome assembly GCA_013406985.1 of Calonectria crousiana. Taxonomy (NCBI): domain Eukaryota; kingdom Fungi; phylum Ascomycota; class Sordariomycetes; order Hypocreales; family Nectriaceae; genus Calonectria; species Calonectria crousiana. The sequence continues at coordinate 15,415 of VTGD01000245.1, read as the reverse complement.
CATGTTCCATCCCCCGATATCCCCGTGGCGTGCTAAGCGGCCGACCCCGTTCCGCAACATTGAAACGAAACATCTCATGGCGACGCAACAAGCCCCAGTTCCGGGAGATGTTGGCAATATCATTCAGGATGGCCTAATTGAGCCCATTTTGCGACGCATCTAACCGTGAACGCGGCCTCCAGTCCTACAGGGGGACCTTCCCGTGAACCCACGTTGTCCTTCCATGGTCGCCAAAGATGTCTACCCAGACACGACGCACATACGCATACATACATACATGCATACACACACAGACACATGCACACATGCACACAAACATGCACATGCACGCTCATTTCTGTGCGACCTCTGGCATTGAGGCCGCAGGCGTGGCGTTCCGGGTGAAATACTGTGAGGAAAACACCGACTCGTTTATCTCCTGCGTGGTTGCTGCAAGGCTCACACATGAATGTGACGCCACCTGCTGCAAGCAACAGGGGAGACGTCGCGTCACACCGAGCTGCTTTGGTCTGCATTGGCTGGGAGGTGTATGAGATGTGTCTTGTCTCTGTGTGAGAACTGGACAAGGACATGCCTGTTCCACATGCACTCCGAGTTTTTCGACAAGTGCTCGTGGTGTGAGGCGGCCTCCTGCACGCACAATGGAACATGCGAGCGCACCAAAGACTCGGCTCGCGGGTAACAAGGTCATAGCACGAGTTAGCGAGGGGCAGTTGTGTGTTTTTTTTCGCTAAGGGGGAGGGGGCGCGTGGGCTTGTTGGATAGTCTGGTTTTTTTTGTTTTTTTTGTTTTGGCGCATTTTCTATATGTGGCGTTGTTTGTGTTTATTTCCCCCCCTTGTTCGACATGGCAACTTTGCCCCCCCCCCCCCCACCCAAGGCAAAAAAGGCAACGATAGCATGTCCTGATCTAATAGCTAGCCAGACTACTAGCTTAAGCGCCTGCAAATCAATGAGTAGTAACAACGAATAGCCCCCGAGGCGCTCACAGCGTGAATGACAATCTATGGGTCACTTGTCGCATCTCTCCAAGATTACAAGACGTCCACAGGCGTCTTGATTGCGGTGATATTATCCCAATGCAGCCAAGGCCAGGCTTACTAGTCAGGCGTCGCGATTAGTAGCCATGTTGCTCGGCACTTCTCGCCTTGACCCTGGATCGAGCTGTCACGACGCCATCTGCCCACGGGACCCCTGACTGTCAAAGTGTCAAGCGGCCTCGACTAGAGATCGGCGGTAAAACAAATATTAATCACAGCGATGGGGCCCGTCCGCTCTTGGATCCCGTCGATGACAACCGCCACTTGACGCCGGCCCGGATCGGCGGCTCAATAGTCTGGTCTTCCGTCCCCTCCCACGAACGCCTTCCTTCAAGCCATTGGGCGGAGCTAGTCGAGTGGGATGCTGGGGGTGGGAGGGGGCCAGAGAAGGACAAAGCGGAGAAAATTGAAGGAGATGAATCAGTCCCTCTCGGGGCGGCAAGACAAAAAAGGTGGCAGGTTGGTGTTATTGCTTTTTTTCCTACCCTCCACCTGTCATTGTCACTTCGGGCAAGGTCTCGGCTGGGGCAGCACCAAGCTAACTAACGGTAGCTCAGCCTTTTCTCCCCTGTCAAGCTGGAAGAGTTGGACATTTGCTCGGTGCTACTTTTGCTAGCACGGCTGCCCAGATGTCAAAGCCAAAGCCGAGTCCTTGACAGGAGAGCGGATGGCGTTGTCGGGGAAGCTATCCGCCAAGTGCCTTGTCAACCTCTCCCGCAGACAGTTGTGAGACATACCCGGGGGCGGAAGTCGGAGGCTAAAACCCTTAGGCGGGGAGGGGGGGAGGGGCCTCAGGATCGTAAATGCATGATTCGATCGCGTCCAAGTGTTCTTCTGGGTTGTTTCTTAACAGTCAATGCGGGCGGGCGAGCACAGGAGGAGGCTGGCAGTATGTGGCTGTAATGCGGCCGAGAGACAACATCAACCAACCAGAGAAAGGCGTAGGTTACTTTTTTAGGTCCGATGAACCAGAGAGAGAGAGAGAGAGAGAGAGAATTAAACGGTGCAGAGACTACTGCGGGCTCGGTCATCCGCTGCTATTCCAGTATGGGGATCGACGGGATGAATGAGGCATGTTTGAGATATATCGTGGATTTTAGAGAACAAGTGGCGCCGTGGTGTAGGCTCGTCTGCGGTGGTTGACTGAGACCTTGTGCTCAGATTTAATACAAAGCCAACAACTGGATACTCGGCGTCGATTCCGAGGTCAGTGGCGCGAGTAGCGTGTGGGCGGACTGGTCAAATGAGACATTCGAGCAACTTGCAGGACAACTCTTGCAGCGTGTCGATCTCGCCGCCTTCCACTGAGAGAGAGGTTCACGATTCATGGCGAGACCGCAGCCATGTCTGTCTCCAGCCACGCCAACAGAAACCAGTGCCGCCAAGACGCATTGCCGCCGGCATAGACAGAGATCCATCATAGACCAATGACAAATACCATATCGGCATCATCAACCCAGCCGCTGTGAATCAAGCTTTGGCTGGGACTTCTCTCCAGCTGACCCTGACAAGGGTTCTTTTGCATACGGTTGACACGGAAGGAACCAACCAACCAACATGATAAGTTTTGGCCTCGGCTATATGGCACTTACCGCCATATCCGTCACCCGGTAAAGCATGAAGTTGTAAGCGGGCTGAACTTCTAGACCAAAGTCAGAATTCAACTCTAATACTGACAACGTGACAAGGCTCGATAATCGGCTTTGTGAGCGGATATTCGACAACAACCCCTCTGTCTTAATTTGGACCTTGCCTATATCATGCTGCCACCTGTAACCATGCTGATCGGCCTGATACTCCAACCCTCCCACCCCTCCCAAGGTCAATGCATGTCGTCCATCTGTTACAGGCCCAGGGTGTCTTTTTATTCTTCTTCTTTTTCTTCTTCTCTAAATTGTCTCTCTCCCCATGTTGTCTCTTGAAATTGGGTCTAGGTGGCTGAGCGAGGTCAGCTCCACGACGAAGGATGAAGCTAGACCATGCAGGATACCACCCACTCTAGCGTCGAGTTGCATCTGCAAGCACAAGGGCGCGTCCCAAAACTCCGGGCTCTTGGTCGTCTTTAGAGGCCTGTGTAGCACATGTCTCGGGAGGCGCATCTGCCGTTTCTGACTCTGCGTCACCGCAACAGGGCGATTTGGCAGGCATAGCGGGGGGGGGGGAGAGAACACCGCGCTAGACGAGTCGCCAGTTGGACTGCGTAAATCCTGATAGATTCTTGGTAGCATCGTAAAGGCCGCACCCCTGCCGGGAAATAATCGAGACCTCTGCAACGAAATGAGAGTGATCATCCTCCAGGGCACCACGGGAAAAAAATCTCCGTCTGGCCAATTAGCGCATGAGCAAGGGGAGTTTGGATGCGCTGGGGGACGAGGGAGGGGGGTGGGAAGGATCCCCATGATGCCCTGGGAGGGTTGGGTGTGATCGCGCGCAGGAATAGGCATCGCATTGAGGCCGTGGCAGGGAGCCTGACACTACCGAACTAAGAAGAGATGAACCTTCTCCATGGTGCCGGCAGCGAGCTACATTGATGACGAGCTGCTGCCATACCCTTGCAGACCCGCGGCAGGACCGGGGGGGTATGGATGGGCGGAAAGCCCTCAAAGAGACAGCTTGTCTAGGCTGGGATATCTCCTCCGTCCTCCACCGTTCTCTTGCAGGTCAGACATTGAGGCAGTGGTGATAATAGGCGCATGAGCAGGCCTCGGTTGGTTGGGTGGCGGGTTGACGGTCGGCGCGTGGTGACGTATCGGTCGACGGGACCGTGTAGAAGTGGGACCTTGGTTGCGAAGAGTGATGGTTGAAAATGTCCGTCGCTAAAACACCATCGAAAGCATCCTCATATCATGTCAGGTGGTCCACGGACACCCATGTCGCGGAAATTTAGCTAGGCGGTTTCCTGATAGCGTGCCCCAATCGGGGAGGAAGCAGACGGCCTCAGCCGCCGCCGCAGTGATAGCCATAGTGCGGGTCGATCGCGCGTAAGGTATGAGTTGTGTTGATGATGCTGGGCGTGGGAAGCTGTCTCCAGCCTCGCTTGTCCCAACAGAAGCGCACTGGAGGCACAGCAGTCGCAGCATGGAGGAGCGTTTACATTTCCAATCCAAAAGGATGGTAAGTTTGATTAGGTGAAATGACACTGCCAGAGATCGAATGGGTGCTCCTTGGCCTGCAGGGAATTTGCCCTAGAGCCTGAGCCTGAGCCTGAGCCTGTCGCTGCGAGAAAAGTAAAAATTCCAAATCAGTCAGCCCCGCCCATCTCCAAATAGAAGAGCTTATTGTCAAATCTGGAGGAGCAGACGTCAAATGACCGGGTCCGGGTCGCCGCGCCTACCCAGCTGGACCATGTCGTGTCGTTTTCGCGTTACTTTCCGCCGTATCGGGTAATTAGCTGTGCGGAGGGGAACCAACGATGAACAGGTGAAGACAGTTGAATTCTGTATGCAGGTGGCCTGCTTCACCCCGAGCACTCCAAGGGCCTCGACCAACACGCAGGGCTGTCGTACGATAGCCACGCCGCATCCTCGATGCATCGCCTTCAAGACATAGAAGGCCCATCGAGACGGAAAAACTATGCTCTGCGTCAAGGCAAATTACACCCCACGCCGCAACTGCGCTTCCCATCTGTTGCCATCTGTCAACACCCTGGCCGTCAATTCTTGGCTGCTGATGGAACGGTAGGTCGGGCTTCTGGTAGAGCAAATCACAACCAGGAGCCTTCGACATCGGGCGTTCTAGAGGTTTGGTTGGTCCTGGGGTCCCGCTGGCGACGGATGGCAGGCTCCATGTGGAGAGACGGCGAGGGTCCCACTGCCATGTGCTATGCGTCCGTGTGCCGCGGCCATGGCGGCGACAGCACTTGCAGTATTCGGGAGAGGAAGCAAGGAGAAACCCTGTACCACGCTCCGCTGAGAGTGCGAGGTCGTTGGGTGCAGGAATCTAGGACAATCTGCATTCAGACACACAGCAGGCTGTGCCTGTGCGATAATGACGGCAACCGAGAGTCGAGCGCATTGTGCTCGTGGTGTGCGATTACCCCGGGCATTTAGTTTGGCTGCGCCGTACGTCGATGCCATATCAACATTTGATGGTTGAAATTTGAGCCAGGCAGCATGGATCAGCAACAGTACAAGGCGCTGCTTCCGGTACAGATCCTCCCCCCAGATAAACCGCGGCGGCGCGCAAGCTAGGCCGTGGCGTCGCTGGCTGTCTGCAAGTAAGGGATGACGCCCTGGTTTGGTGCTAAATATCCCGGCGGAGAAGAAGGCCCCGGGGCTAGTGGCCCAGGGGACGGAAAATGCCGTTCCTGGGGGGGGGGGGGGGGGGGAAGTGATCGGTGATTTAGCATCACCTGCAGGGCCAATGACGGCGAGACTAATATGAGAGCTCCTGCGCATGAGATGCCACGATTGCGTGGTTGAAGCGAGGCAAGGTCAGGGAGACTGTATACGAAGCGCACAGAGGTGAGATTTTTTGGTTTGGTTTGGTTTCTTTTTATCTCCGTGCACGCAAAAAAAACAAAACAGACGTGGCTTGGGCGATTGCTGCTGAGGAGCTCGGTTGGGGGCACATTGCACGTTCACCGTAACCGTAGCCGCTGGCTTTTGCGTCACCATCCGTCCCTTCGCTCCGATGGGAAGAGGATAGGGGACTAATTGACTAGCCGGCCTCGAACCCGCTGTTGGCAGTGCCGATCATCAGGTGTCATTGGCGTCGCCAGGGTGCAAGCTTTGGGCGCCATCTGGTTAGCAACAGCGCCCACGGAGAAATTCGGTGATTTTTTTCTTTTTTGCCCATTTTCACCGAGTTGGGGGCGGACTAGGAGCTAGCAATGGGAATCAGTGGATGCTGTCATATCTTTCAACCTCGTCATTTGGGTGCTGTGGTGGGCAGGATCGGATTGCATGGCACCGCTTGTCGCCTGTTCTCGGCTCTCGCTGAGCGGCGGCATGGGACGCTGAACCTTGATCTTTCGGAGGGGAATTTTTTTTTTTTTGAAGACCCGCACACATGCTACTCTTGCCTTCTCGTATTATAGCGCCATCCTGCCAGCCGATGAATATGTTTCCGCGCACATTGAGTTGCAGCGCACCTCTTCCATCCTTGCTGGCCTGGGTTGCCCAGGCGTGTTATAGTGGGAACGCTGCCCAGCGCAGCGCTAAAAGGTCAACGTCAAAGAGCCGGCGCTGGCCCATGGGGATGAAGTGGGCACGACAGGCAGGGCAGGGTAGAGCAAGGGAAACCCATCATTGTCGGTCTCTCGGACCCGAAATGAGCGGGTAAAAACCTTCGCTCACGATGGCGCCTTCTGAGAAGCTTCCAAAGCCCCATAATTTGTGAATTGTTTTGGTGTCTTTTTTTGTCTTTGCCGGCCGTGGCACCGGGCGCGCGTGTGGATCGAGAAGGCACCTCGCCTAGACGCTCAGTGCCCGCGCCTCAGCCCGTGCTCTTGACTTCGTGCCCATGCGTAGCCACGTCCCTGTCTCTGCCCTTCGTACCGAGTATAGTCTCCATCAAAATTTTGATGAGTTGAAGAGGGAACCAGCACGCACCCATGATCCCGGGCCAGCACATGCTCAGAGCATATGAGATGCCCCAGGCTTGCCTGGCCTCGCAGTGACCAGGGCTCCCTGGAGCCTCACGCCGTTGTGCAACTATTTCCGTCCGTAATTCGTCCCTGCCGCCCATCTCGAGCCTGGGTTAGGTTGCACCCTGATCAAGTGAAATTCGTGCGCTTGCTCGCTATCGCTTTGAATCGAACCCGGTCAAAACAAGACCGAGACCTGTCGCTTTGACTCGACCGCTAATTAGTTGTTCTCGGATATCATCAAACTGGGGTTCTTATTATTATTATTATTATTATCATCATCATCATCATCGTCATTTTTTTTACGAGTACCCGAGGCAACCTAAGAATAGTTTGCTGTCTGATTGCCATCCTTGGGCTTGGAACCCGAATAGATTGTGTGCTTTCGTCACTTACACCAGGGAACATGGGCTGGAAAAGCCATTTCCCGAGCTAGAGCTGGAATCCTGACCATGATGAGAACATTATGACTGGAGATGTCTTAGGGGCGGCGCCACATCCGCCTGCGTGTCCGGCGACACGCGAAGAATGAAACGCCAATGCTTTGGCTCTTGTAATCCGGCACTCATGCATGTTACATTGTGTTAGAACTTTTGACGAGATCATTCGCGAGCCAGCCGTTTTGATTCACAGCCAGGGATATTCATTTCACCTAATGTGCCAGTTTCGCTGCCTGAGTCAGTCAATCAGTCTCCGATTGATTTCGTGTCTCGTCTCAATCACGCGAGCGAAGCCGGCGACTCGCTGCACAATGCATCGGGGGTCCTCGAAGGCGCAGGATGTAAATGCAAGTCGAAAACGGCCGCACGCGCAAGTCTAGAGCTTGATTTCGGTGTCACGTTCGGGGGGGATAGGCCAGCCACACACTAGTCAGCCCAGGCCTGTGTTGTTGGTGCTGATACCCACCGAACCGTTCAACTGGAGCTGTGGCGCTTGCCACCCAAATCGGTCTACAGAGGGTTCAGCCCGCAAGAAAACGTCGAGACCGCGTGTGCGACCTAGGTGTTCGCCTCGCCTCGTGGCTTTCCGTTGCCATTCATGGCGAGTCGGTATACAGCTCCGCATGCCATGTGTGAGACGGACATGTTTGACGCCTCCAGTGCCACTCATGAGTCGGGGGCGAGAATAAGTTAGCAGAGCTGGCCAATGGAATCAAATGCCACCCATGTATTCTGCAAGGACTCTCTAGCCTATGGATCTGCATAGTGTATCTGAAACGGTCCAATTCAACCCATGGCCCAAAGCGATCAGTTTTCAAGACCAACCCTGACTCAACGTATGTGTGTGAACACGAGTTTACACTCCGAGGGGCCGCTTCGAGCACCCATGGCACTAGGCCGGTTTAGCAAACCGCCACGGCCATGTGCCACGATGGGGATGTCGTTAATTAAAGTTGGCTGACATTGCACACGCACATGCCAGATTCGGGCCTGAGCTGAACACTGGGTGTGGAAGAAAAAAAAAGGGAGCAGCTCAACAGGGGACTTGTCTGGTGTGGTGGTCATAGCCATGGTGGAAGGACGAGCGCTCCAGACAAGGGGACGTGGGCGCTGTGGGGGAAACAAAGAGCGACAAGAAGAACAAGAAAAACAAAGAGAGAGAGAGAGAGAGAGAGAGGGGCTTGCGCGCCTGTCTTTCTCGTGGTTGGGGGAATCATTTCCGGCCTCGACTCTGCGTGCGCATGTCTCAGGTGAAGAAGGTTGACAGGCGGGAGAGGGGCCGGAGGCTTGATCTACATGCAGTCCCGTGGCGTGCTCTGGTCGGGCTTGGTTCAACGGCTCTACGTGCTAATGACATTTCGCGGTTCCTTGGGGCTATAGAACCACAGAAGCAAGAAACGGCGTTGGGGCGCATCCAGACCTGCCCGTCAGTGGAAGCTCAGACTTGTGCCAAGCCTCGTGGCTTGTTCCCAAGGGGGGTGTGCGCGTGAGCGTGCGCGAACTCAGACTTTGGTTGACCCTTCAGAGAGGCCAGCCGAGAAACCCGACCAGATCTCGAGACGCAGGTCTCTCTATGAGGAACATGCATATGGCTTGGGCTGCGTTGTGAGATGAGATGAGTAAGGGACATGCGGAACCCAGGTCGCTAGCGCACGGCGCACTTCAAAACCCTCACAGTGATACGATTCGGTAATTTGGGGTAATTGACCACTGGAGTCAGCGTGGGGTGAGCAGGTCCGGCCACGATGGGAATATATGTTGAATCGGTTAATTGCCCGTGAAGGGATCACGCCAGGCGCCGTGCCAAGGCTAACCAGGCGGGAACAGCGACTCCGGGTGTTTAGTGCCCGGTATGTCTCATCCTTGCGTCCACTCGTATTGGTGCTGGCTCCGTTGTTTTGTGGTGATGATCTTGGTCGTCTTCAGATGCTGCCGTCGTTATTTGTCGCCGCCGCCGCGACAATCCAAGCGGCAATCGCACCTGGGTCAGGGCATGCATGCGGCAACATGGCAAGAAAAAGTCGCGGAATTCTGATCCCCGTAGACATCCACAATTAACCGACCCCAATGGTCGCGTGCAGGAGCATACTTTGTTGTGGGATGAGGTAGCATTGAAAACAAGGAACGGTCCCACCGGCAAGGGCAGGACCAACATGTACCCCGAAATACCGACAGACCAAGACCAAGCTTGCCGCGCTGCAAGGTCTCTGGAGTGTCTCTGTACATGCAACGCGCTGCGACCGTGGCCTGTCACTCGAATCCTGGCCCATCCCCCTCATTTACGTTGCTCCTCGTCATTCTGGTAACGGGCGCCTGTGGTTGGGTATGGGCATGGGAGGGAGGTGGTCTCTTGTCATTAAGGTTCTCTCCCAATCCGAACGTAACCAGCAGCTGAAGCATGGGACGCCTGGCGAACTGCACATCGGCTCGGGATATTTCGCTAGCGGACCGGGGCCTGGATGGTTGCCCAATGGCTGCAACTCGGTGCCAGTTGATAATGACGCTTGCCACAGCGAGTGTCAACCACTGGCAGAATTTATCTGTTCCAGCCCGTGTGGACTCGGTCATAATGATGGGGGGGACCGGCACCGAGAGAGACGGGTGCCACGAACATCGTGACGCGGCAAAACTAAGGGGAAATGAAGACAGCGCCCCCCCCCAGCTCGGGACCAAGGCCAAGACACAGACCGTCACAAATCCAGCGCAAACATGGCATGCGGTTGCGGGTATGCTAGATTGGCATTCAAATCGGGGGATCAGATGCTAAAAAGCACAAGGGCTCCAAATCTCTGACGCCGGAGTCGACATCGGGCCATTGAGATTACAGAAGGGAGGCGGCATGCCATCAACCCCCGGAAGGACGATCATTAACGGGGTCAAGGAACGACGATGCGCAAGTGGCCGTTTCATCGTCCTGGACTTGCAAGGCTGGCAGCGCTTGCCTGGTGGGGGCTGGATAAGCGGCCGCCAGCCGGGCTGCAGGGTACTCGGAGCGTGAAGACGAGCCAAGAGTTGGCGAAGTCGGACTCTCGCAGCCAAATTTCCAGAGCCGGACTTTGACGTTGAGATTGAAGCTGCGGAGAATTTTGCTAGAATGGCCAGGGCTGCTTAAAGAGATGAGATTTGAATTTGCTTTGACATGTGTTGGATTCGCGTAATGTGAAATGCCCCGGAACTTTCGAGGCTTTTCCTCATCGGCAATGGAGGTCGCGCCTGGGGGGCGGGCTGAGTTTGCATGGGCCAGGCCCATTCGGAACAGGCTGGCTATGATTGACCATCTCAGCGCTGCACTGTGAGAGAGGACAGAAGGGACGTGTTGCCCACAACGCCCGAGGAACCAGGGCAAACCAAACCATGCGCGACTCGAGGATCACCCTAGCAGACCGTAGTATTGGGTAGCCCAATGGTACACATCCCCGGTCGCCCAGGTGTGTGTGCGAGCCGTTGCTGAGGGGGGCGTGGAAACATGGGCCAAGCCGATGAAGGATGAGATGAGGGGGGCGGAGGGGATGGAGAGTTCTTGGAACCCATGTGTCGAGGTCTCGTCCCGGGATGGCACTGTTGCATCAGCCATGCGATCTGGGCTGCTCCTACCTGGGCTGGCTTGCTTATGTGACTCGATCTGGAAGCCTGGGTGAGATGGCAGCGTGGCAGTTGAGCCTCGACTCGCATGCGGCAGAAACCCGCTGCGCCAGTTCAACACAGCACAGCACAGCAAGCACATGGGCCAGGAACAGCATTCCATCTCGCCCAGCACGCACATGGCCACCCGCACAGCAAGTCTCAGAGTCAGACCATTCGTGTCTGAAAAAGCTTTCTTCCAGAACAGGCAATCAGAACCAAAGACCACCCAGGCACCAATCCCGCCGCAATTCCAAGTCGGGGCCCAGGGTAGGCTGACGTGAAATGGTTCAGATGAACTTCAGACACTTGCTTAGTTTCTTCCGTGCATGGGTTCGTGCGTTTTCATCCGATCCATTCGCACGACGAGGGATACGGCGCAGATCTAATCTGGTTCTTTTTTTGGTCCAGCAACACACACGCGCACACACAAGCACCGACCTACGCTCGGGTCGGCAGCCGGTAAACATAACCAGTCCGTGTAAGCAGGGAAAAGCTTGCGAAGGATTCTCATGCTTTCTCTTCCAAGCTTATCAACGGACCGTTCGGATACCTGAATGAAGGCCAAGCCAGACTTCCGCAGAACCTATTCACATTCGGATCCCTTCGTCCCCTCCGGGCTCCGCCGTTGTCGCATTTCCCAATTCTCTTTGTCGCATCATCAAGACCATGGCCCGCCGACGCTGTCTCTTGCTAAAACCTAAGCGAGCGCCAGCAATTGAGCGGCGAGCAGTGACAGCCGCCCGGCCGGGACACGGCCCACAGCCCTCAGTGCCCTGGGGGGCGCTAGGGTGACGCCCAGCCGGGATAGCTAACCACCCCAAGCAGCTTGAGCCTACTAAGGCCAGCCAGAGCCGTGCGCTACTCTCGGCGCCGTCAGTGTCCGCACGTAGTTTTTCGCAAGTCCAACGAGGTTGAGTTTAGGGCATATGCTTAACTGCTTTACCGAGGCCATCCAGGCGCGAAGCCGCGCGCACGTCGTTGTGTCAAACTGGAGACCGGACTCGAATAGGGGATCGAGGTCTCAGCATGGGAGTTTGCATTTCCACGCCGACGGTCGCGGATGGCTTCACCTCCGGACACGAGCGCTTGCTACGCCCGCCAGGCCCGCCTGAGATGACAATCCGGGATGATGGGCCCTCCTAGGCTCAATGAGTGTAGTGCTTTACAGGCCTAACTTTTCTCTCTCTTTCCTTCCCTTGCCCCAATTTTGCTTCTGGTCGCTTTTTGTCCCATCCACTGTTCATGAGGCTGTCTGGGTGGGTTCCTGAGCCCTGGGACTTGGACTTTGGACTTGTCGCCTCTTGCCGCAACGCTGGTCAGGGATGGTCCGGGCCTCTCCTGGGCTGGAGCCCTGAAAATGTGTGCAGGGAACTGCCCGCCCCAGGAGTTGGGAGCCGATGCCGCATGTCGTGCCGCATGTCGTGTGCTTCCTGGTTGATCTCTCGAGAGAACAGCTCGTTGACTGGGCGAGGTTGGGGGAGCCGGTCCTGAGCCAAAGAGATGGGATGACGAACTATGTAGTATTACAATGCCTGCTTTGATTTGCCCTTGCCCTGGCACCAGATCTTGCGGCATCGTACATTAGTTTCCTAGATTGCACAGGCTGTATAACCCATCTGCAAGCAGGAGGCACCAAGAGCCTTCATGAACAACAGGTGCTGGAATAATGCACGTAATCCAATCCAATCCAATCCAATCCGGTTCAGCCCATTGGAACGTTTCGGGATGAGATAATGATGACGACGGGACGCACGGCACCCGTTCGAGCCGGCTATCAGTAAGAAAAAGAGCCGATTGCAAGCCCCGTTCTAGCCGGAACCCAAGCACCTGGGTCCCTTAGCGGAAGACCGCGTCAACAGACTTAGCTGGAGGGCTTGGGAGGCTGAGACGACAAGACGACGGGCTCTGTTGCAGGAACCCCCAGATAGTCTATATGGCGGGACGAAAGCGCAGCAGCTAGGCTTGTGGGAAAATAGCAAAGGGTTCGGGATGGCCCTGCCTAGGGGCCTCAAGACCTCTGGCGCCTCCACCCGGCAGCGTCGACAACATCATCGACAGCGAGACGTGGCCCACCAGGCAACCCGTTCCCATCCCGACGCTGCTGCAAGTTGCCCACCATGCCGGCAGGCTCTCTCGACAACTGTGGGCTGTGGCCGACCTCCGGGGTATCAGATCAAGTTAAGGAGCACCGCGGCGCTGGACATTGCCGGCCGGGGCACCAACCAGAGGCCAACTGCCAGGACACCACAGCAGCCCAGCGTCCACCACCAAGAGGCGCCAGCCAACGAGCCTAAGCCCAACTACGAGGTACCTGCCGTAGAGGCGTACTAAGGCATGTATGTCGCCAAGGACGGGAAGGTCAGTTGCGAGCCCCGTCTGCTGCCAGGTTCCTAGCAGCCTTTTTTTTTCTTTTGTTTTTCTTTTTTTGGGGTTTGCCTCTGGTGCTTGACTTGACTCGACAGAAAGACTCCATATGGCTGTCTCATCCCCCTATCCTTCATTCCCACACCCAATCTATGGCTGCTGAGCCGAAACCAAGCCTCCTGCTGTCGATGGGCGTTGTCGCTCACGGGCCATGCCACACACAATCAACATTGAGCAGCCGTCTCTTGCATCATCCGCCTCTTGGATATCTTGGACCCTGGCCCTGGATCAGACGCGCCCCGGGCACCCAGGGCCTCTAGATGACGGGGCTCGCCCCCGCTTGCTCATCCCATGATTTCTCTCTTGTATGGAACACCTCTAGCTAGTTAGTTGTATTGCAGTGCCATGTGCCCCCCGTCCCGTCTCTGTTCCCAAACAATGGTCAACTCATAGTTGCCCAGCGGCCGACGCAGGGCATGCAGCAATAACAAGGGCTCCAGCTGCAGAAGCAGAAGGGAGACGTGGACCCCACATTGGCTTGCTCAAGAGCCCGCTCCCTAACCCAACGCCAAAAATCGCCGTCCCTCCCACGCCCTCGCCCAGTTCCCTCCGCCAGAGCCAGCGCTAGCACCCACGCTTCACCCTTCGGCGCCCTGGCTCTCTGTACACAGGCTAACGGGACACAGAGATGCGCACGCAGACTCGCACGCCCTGGGCTTTCGGCCACACCCTCGCCGTCGCTCGTCTCCCAGCCCATTTTGATAATCAGGCTTTGACTTCAGGAGGCATCGTTCGCTGCGAGGTGACCCGGGCCCATGCCATGGGCAACTGTAGCCGTATGCGCCGTGCAGCAGTGATTCGCATTGCAGCTCGAACCAACACGGCTGGCACCAGACAAGGGGAACAACCTGGTCTGGTTGAGTGAGCCGGGGATCGTTCGGAGCCGCCTCTGCTCCCTCAATATCTCTTGTCTTCTCCTTGCCCCGGAAGAAAGAAAAAAAAAGCCTCCAGCCGTTGGCTGCTTCACATCTGTGGTCCGCTGATCCATGGTTGTTGTCCTGTCCTGGTCATTACGCCAGACAGCCCTACCATCTTGACTCGACTGTCTTGGTCAAATCTAGAACATAGAGGCCACCGCTTCTATGAGCCGAACGCTTTGATTGTGCTGAGCCCGGGACACCAGAGGCCCAAGGTTCTATGCCACGCGCTCAAAGCTGCGAGACCTGTCTGTCTATCGTCAATCACGAACTCAGTCCACCACTCTCTTGGGTTGGCACCTGGCCCATGCTCCGGCTTTAGCCTGCGCATTGTCTGGCTCTGCCTCCAACTTCCATCTCCCATCCAGGCCATCCTCTACATGTTCCTCGTGTCTCGTTTGATCCCACACCCCCTGTCAATCCCCCACTCCCTCCATTCCCCATCATGTGCCTTCATCACCATCATCGCCATCTCGTCCTTGATAACTGCAGGGTTGCGGGTAACTTGACACTAGCCGCTTAGTTGGCTGGGTTCGTCTCCCTTGATGCTTACACCCCCCAAGACCCCCCCAAGGCGCAACCACCACGACCATGCTCCTCCACCTCGCTCCTCCATCTCCATCTCCACCTACACCTACACCTACACCTACACCTACCGAGTACATAGCACACCATTGACTTCCACTACCCAGGGCCAGGTACTTTGCTCTCTTCCCAGCCAGGGAAGCATCCATCCTCCACTTGCTTGCTTGGGCCTGTTTTGTCTTGTTTAACTACTGGCTATTCCTCCATTCGCTGCTTGGGTAGTTTTTCCTGGTCGTTGTCTGGCTTGGTTTGTTGCCATCCCATCGTTCTGGTCTGCCCGGCTTCGTCTTCAGTCAGTCGGTGCACACCCATCTCATTCTTCCCTACCCAACCGCCGCACATCTCGTCCCTCTCTCGCCTCTTCCTCTGCAAACCAGTTACACCTCGTCAACCCTTCGCTCTCTTCACTCCTGGCCTCGAGCCATTGACAACCCGACGACCAACTGCCCTCGTTGAGACACTTCAGGTCCTCGTAGTATACAGCTCTCACACGAAACGAGACACAGCCCCTCCCCATCCGTCTCCTCTCCAGACCCATTCCCATTCACCACGTCCCAATCATTGTCGCCCGGCGTGTCTTATTGCACCTGCAAGACTAACACAGGCAAAACGCCGCGGGCCCTAAGACGCGGAGAATTCTCGTCAGTATTGGAAGGGGATCGTCATGGCATAACTCTCTACCGAAATCCTTGATTAGCAGCCACTCTAAAATCTGAGCAAGGGTCCTCCCCCGATGCCCTGTCGCCAACCCTGAACCACCCCCGGCCGCATCTCAATTGCGCCGCCCCCCCCCCCTCCA
>VTGD01000244.1:0-23545 GCA_013406985.1 Calonectria crousiana | reverse complement strand
ATGTGGTCGGGGATGCAGCGTCTAAAGTGGAGGGTGGAGGGTGGAGGCGGCGCCGAGGGGAGTGGAGGAAAACCGACGACTACTCGCTTGCAGAAAGACAGGATCAGGAGCGAGAGCGGGAGGGAGGGGAGGAGGGGGGAGGGAGAACTTAGAAAAAAACCATGGATGGAGCTTCGCCGGGCATTTGCTGCTTTTGTTAGTGGCAGAGGTCACTCATAATTCCAGCACCGACTACGCATCCCTCAGACTCGGTCGCATCACCGACCTGCGCGGGCGAGGGGTCTTTGAGCTGCCACTGGCCACCGTAGCTGGACCAGTACCAGCTTGGGACTCGGGCCCGTCGTTAGATCCGGCAGACTCGTGCGAAAGCGTCCCGATGCAGCAACTGCACCCACAACGCCACTGGGGAATGGAGTGAGCAGTGAGGAGGAGCAAGTGGGTAACCTGGACAGGACAAGCTGGGATGGGCATGGAGAAGAGGAAAAAGAGGGACTGGACTGGACGACAATGTCTTGCACTTGCACGCGAGATGGATACATGGACATGGTCGACAAGGTCCATCCATTCTTGACGTACGTACACCCCAGAGGGGCCCCGGCCCGGGAGGGGGAGGGGATGCTGAAGGAAGTTGCCATGATTTTAATTCTCGCGCGCGCCCGCTGCCCACTGTGCTTTTATTTTTGGTTGCAGCTTCGAAATGAAGAAGCAAAATGATGTTCATATGCATGTGCATGTGCAAATATACCTGAATCCCCTACGCATACCCGATGCACACCTTCAATTCCCCCCAGTCGCGGTACCTTGGCTTCTATTGCCGTTGCTGCTGCGTCTTGCAGCCCCAATACACCCCCAAAGTTTCAATGTTGGCGCCAGACACAGCACTTCGCTTGTTCTGGCCGGGCTGCGGGTGGGGGCGACCGACAGGGTCCGTCAGTGTCGACTCCGCAGATTCAACCCCAGGGCCTGTCCATTGGCTTCTCCATGGGCCGCCGCATATGCTTCTTCCAGGGCCTAGGGTCCTGGGGGAACTGCATTTTCGGGGGTTCCCCTCCTTGTCCCCATGCTCGCTGCGCACCACAGCTACATCGGCCTTGACTAGACCCCTTCATCGACGTTTCCAGCGTCTTGGGCAACCCCCCCCCCGCCAGCGTCGTGCGCCGGTTGCCGGACACACCAACTCTCTTCCCTCTTTTGGCCGCCGGCCACTCAGGTTGCGAGTCTGACAGATGCTCGCCAACATGGAGGGCTGCTTGCTTGAGAGTTTACCAACTCGCCTAAGGCGGTAATCTCATGTGCAACAACAATACCACCACCTGCCTCAGGGCATCTCCGTCATCACCGTCATCATCCCGCGCCGCCCGTCCATCCATTCATCATCGCCTTGCAGCCAGACCGAGTGGGTGAGCGTTACACAAGCAACAAGGGGCCCCGACCACCGGCGCAGGCAAGCCACAGGCTGTTTGCTTTTCCCCTTCTCCCACATCCCACCCGCACGATTCCACATGCATTACTCCAGAGTCGGTTGATGGGCTGACGAACGCTCACGACTTGACTGGTCATCTCACCTTGGGGACGGCCCCTCGGGCAAAGACAGTCGTCTCTGTTGGCGACCTCGGGCCCACCGCTAGATTCAGCGCCTTGCCCACAACAGCGACGATTGAATTGAGGCTTCTGGGTCTAGCCTGCTTGGTTGTGCTCGGTCGGTCGAGGGGCGCTGGCCCTGGTCTCCGAGCCTCTGGGCCAAAATCTCCAAATCCCTGCTGAAGCCATGCTTCCAGGCCGTCCCCGTCTCCAGGTATGACGACGAGGGCTGCGATACGCGCACCAGCGCCGTATGAGTGGGCACTCAACAGTGTGGCAGTGGGGACACCGTCGTCCGCTAGCCTTTCCATTCCCGCCTCGGCCAACATGCGACCGCCCGCGACGCTCCGCTGCCTCTGCTGTTGCCGACGGTATTTGCCATGATTTTGTGACAGTCCAGCTTGCTTACACAACTAAAGCCGTTCGATCTCACATGGTAGGACATCCCTCGAATCATGTGGCTTTGGAGGGGCTTCTCCCACGCACCCATCCCAGCACCTCCCGCGTCTCGAGGACCTGCTCGGGCTGTCGCGTGGGCACAACGCTTCGATGGACTATCGCCCACCAAAAAAAAACAAAAAAAAAAACTCCGGTTTGCCATGAACCACTGATCATCCTTCGCCTCAGCGAAGTCGGACGGCCCGCTGGTGGAGACGTCTTTCTCGTGCCCCGCCGGTCCCCCATCGGCCACCCAGCTGTTCCATCGGCCACATTTTTACCTCTGCGGAGTGCGCCTTGGAGCAGAGTGAAACGAAAATGGAAAACAGGCCTACTCAATCTCCAGGTCAGAACACACTATCTGCTCTGGACGGATCCCTCTTCAGGCTCCACGAGCCGAGCAAGGCCTCGAACCGGGGGGCTGCCCTGGCTGCTCCCAGGGTACGCTGGGCGGCGGGGCCATCTGGCCGAACGCCACATGCGTCCCACACGGCACCGCTGTCGGGGTACATAGCTCCGGGCGACCAAGAGCTAGCTAGGACCGCAAGTACCATCTATAAACGAGAAATGCTCAACGGGCGCTCTCCTCTGGGGGGAGCGATGCCCCTCGTATCCAGGCAAAAGAACAATATAGTGCCCCGGCTGCCAGCCTCCCGACTCAACGCTTCTGTTCATGGGGATATGCTCCACAGCTCACGACTGTGAAGAACCAAGTTTTCTTCACCTCGTGTGCGTGGGTGCGGTGGACAAGTGTTCGGATGTGCAGGGACTTGCAGCCTGTTGTTCAAACGGGAATGGTCGTTTCCTGATGGCTGCCCGCCACTGACTAGATCCAGCTGCAGGTATTCTCGCGCCGCCAAGTCGCCAGTACAAACAGGGTACATGCAACTGGGAGGGAGAAATGCGGCTGCGGCTGCGGCTCCGTCCCTGTAACTTTAGCTTCGGGGTCTAAGCCTGGCCTTGCTCAGTGGCTGTCGGAACGACACCGACAGCAGGGGCAAGAAAACATCTATTACATGACAATCTCACTTTCGTTTACAACACCTTTACTCTCTGTTGTCATATCTCACGACAAATCCTAAACACGGCACGTACCCCGCACGTTTTTCTATCAAAAAATATGCACGTCGAGACGAAAAGAGCCTCTGTCAACGGTCGGAGTCGAGACGAATTCGGCCTAGGACCCACGGCCTGAGAGATGCTGCTAAATATCGCACGCGGATGAACGACTGAATATTCAGAGCCGGGCCAGACGCCATCTCAAGAGTCTAGGCGGCGTGTTTTAACCCGTTGAGAGACTCACGAGGCTGCCCAAGCTGAATTTGAGGAGGTCAAGCCCCACAGCCACACAGCCTTGGAGGGCAGCTCTTCCTTGCCACCTTTACAAGTTAAGTTGGGAGATGGAACTACATACTTGACGTTGTCATGCGACATCTACCGTGAGGTTAGTCGTTCTGAGAAGACTAAAACCTATTACAAGATTCGAATGCGCAGCGCCGCTTGTTTCGCCTTTTCATTGGCAACCGCTGCTCCTCTATCACGGCAACGATTGAGTATTTTATTACCTGAACGATTGAGATCCCATTAGAAGATTCAAATATTCATGGCATGCAGCAGCCAGCGCCAGCAGGCAACAGATCCCCTGGCTACAGATGCTTATTTTAGTGGCATATGTACGGACGGCCTACCAGCCTGGACGCTCCAGTGACAGCACCTCATGCAGGCGGTTGACCATGTGTACCCAGTACAGAAGGGGTGGGGCCTTGACGCCGCCTCGCAAGCACTCGCATGGAACGCCATGTTGGACCCCCACTCGAACCCACGAGTCGACAGGGGAGGGTTCGACTAGCGCAAGTCGAGGGTCCGTCAAGTTACCGGGACTGCCCTTTGAAGCATTGCGATGAGGGTGTGGTCCTCACTCTCACATGCTGGCGCATGGTGTTTGATGCTGGCGGTTGTGGTTGTAGTTGCGGTTGCGGTTGTAGTCGTGGCCGTGGTTGTGGTCGCAAGCTGCCGTCGGCTGTGGAGGTGGGGGGAAATCCGGCTACTGGTGTCAGAAAACCCCGATGCAGTCCCAGGTTGAGACGGCCCGCCAGAATTCACGCGCGCCCATATTTCTCTCATCACCGTCGGGAG
This sequence comes from Calonectria crousiana, assembly GCA_013406985.1. Classification (NCBI taxonomy): domain Eukaryota; kingdom Fungi; phylum Ascomycota; class Sordariomycetes; order Hypocreales; family Nectriaceae; genus Calonectria; species Calonectria crousiana. The sequence continues at coordinate 19,390 of VTGD01000244.1, read as the reverse complement.
CTGGCTGGAGGTGTTGGAGATGTTGGTGCTGGTGTCTCGCGGCGGCACACGCCTATTTTTCCCGAAGCGTAGCATCGCAGCCCAAATGCCAGGGGTATCTAGCAGCGCCTAGCCTCTATTTCCCAGAGTCTAGCACTAGTCCGCTGTATCTGCGGCACTGGGCACCTAGCAGTCGGCACTCTGGCAGCAGTACGGAAATGCGCAGGAATTCACTGCCGCGAGTCATTTCGGCCTCTCTTCCCTTTTGTGACAGAAAATCTGCGGGCGTAACCACTATGTATGATACAAGGAGTAGACTGGTTCTTGGGCGCTCATCATTTACCAAACCACCGGCTTTCTTCAGGGTTCAGTTCGGAGAAATGGCAGTTATGGGGACAGTGGCCCGGAGCCATGGAGACACACTTCCACCAGTGGGGGTATCCCTATGGTTCCAGCCAAACCTAACCTTGGGTCTGTCTATTGCAGCTGTCCTCGATGCCTGGGACATCTGATTTGCCTCATATATCCGGAATGTGAGCTGAGCTCGTCCGCGCATCGCCAGTCCTGTGGCCCCCCCAACACCAGGGGAAAGCACCCAGGCTCATCTGGGGCCTGGGATGCCAGGAAAGGTATGCCGCATGGGAGACGACCCGCCCCCAGCCGTCAAGGGTAAGAGGGCTGAGACAAAGCAATGTCCATCATGACCATGAACCCGTGCCCCTAGCCGATGGGCATGACAGTGGTTGATTGTCTGTGAGTGGGTTCTCTGGCTCTCATTTGGCGTTGCGCCCGCAAACTGATTCGAGGGCCCGTGCCAGGGAATCTAAGCATGGTGTCAGCGGCTTAGTTTTCAAGACCAACGGCTTGGAACTTGTAGGTGGATGGCAACGCAACAGCGCTAAGTCGGCGCTGCTCGGGCGCCGGGGCCACATTCGGTGACGACGCTGCCTTGGTAGTCGGCGGGACAATTGCCCAGCGCTCACTCCGGGAAAACGAAGATCCCCACGATGGCAACTTGAAACGGGGACAATCGATACTCGCTCGGGGGGTTTCGGGCAGTGGTTGGGTTATGGCTAGTGCGTCAAGGGGTCTGCAAGCTGCTGACGAGGAACGCATTTCTACCCCATACTCTCCCTCGAATCAGCGCCCCGTTGTGCTAATTCGATGATGGCGTCTTCTCGTCCCTTGCCCACTTCCACTTTGAGCTCAGTAAGAACCCATGCTGACCAGCCAGGCAGACCTGGCTGGACCCGTTGAACACAAACCCAACGCTGGTATCTGAGATTGAGTGCGATACGCTTCCTTGGGTGCTTCTACTGCCGCGTCGAACTTCCACCCAGGTTCGAAATGCTACTTACTGAACCCTATTTACAGCTAGTCAACTGGGCCGCTGGGCTAACGCCAATCGCACAAGGTTCAATGTTTGTCGGTGCAGGAGCGTTAAATATGAGTCCACCAACCACGCAGCCTCAACAAACAACAAACCTTCCTCCCTGTACCTGCGCGACAAGAGATCTCGCCAGCTGGACCAGGGTCGCGTTTGAAGTATGCAGTACGCCTCTTCGAGATACTCCAGTCTCCATCCGCAACTCGGAGATGAATCCCGGGCGGAATAAGGCCGGCCATGTTAGGACTGAACTGCATGATGTGCTCCCCACACGAGACCCGCGATGCGTGCATGCTGGATGAGAGGCTCAGTTGGGTTGATGCGCACATTCAACGCAGTGGGCATCGGGCCGGGGGGGCCAATCACTAAAGCGGATGCTAGGGAACTGTCACATTTAACAATGTCGGTGCTCGGATCGTGAGAGGTTGCGAGGGACATGGTGCACCTCTTGTCCAGGATGGGCAATGCGAGGGCCTGCAGCCCATGGGCTGGAGCGAATGGTGCGCCGGCACTGCAAGCAGCGGCCCCACCGAAGCGGTGTGGGCTCATTGATACAGACAGATATTAATATGTCATGTCCACAGTCACACTCTGGATATTGCGCGGTGATGGGACGGATCAGATCTCGGCGCGGGTCACGCAGCGGCCGCAAGAGGGCCCGCAGCTATACCCAGAGTACGTGTATCGCTCAGCCAGCATCGCGTCGGGACCTTTCAGCCTCGAGGCTTTTGACGAGATCCCGGCTTATGCCCGCGGCCCGTTTCTGGGAGGCGGCAAATAGATCTGCCACCTCCCATCATGGCAGCCTCCGTCTAGCCTCGGTCAATTAGGCATGAGACCGATGGGACTTTGGGGCTGGGGCGTGCCCGGCTGCCAAGACTGCGCAGGAGAGACGGTGTCGTTTCTGAAGGTCGAATTTCGCCGCCGACGTTGCGCTCGCCACTTAGAAAGGTGTTTCCGCCAGGGATGCGTGGTGCATACACATATACGTCTCGTAGATGCAATGAAAACGCACAGCAAATGTAAAGAGTTGCCATGACCAGTCTCACGGCCAAGAGTGCGATAAGAAGGAATGTTATCAACCGCGCCCTCGCAGCAGAACGTGGGGGTAGTTTCTGGGGTCTGGGCGCGGAAGGGCACCCGGAGCAGGGCTCTTGTTCTCGTTTTGTCGATATGCAATGTAATCCTCACACGCAGGCGTGGCCGGGATGCGATCGACGAGCAAGGGCGACAGCATCGAAAGAGGGGTGCGACGACCTGTGCCAGCGGCGACATGGGTGATTCCAAATGCGCCGAGCCTCACCGGGGACGAGGAAACCAAATGCTGGTTGACTTCGAGGACGGTTGGGACGCCCAAGCCGGTTCCTGAAGGGTCCTCATATTCGGGCAGTGCCATTTTCGGAGAGATGGTCAACGGCGGCCTCGTTTCGCTCTGGCGGAGAAGGAAGTCGGGCCGGGCCTGGACTCGCACGAGGCGAAAGCGATGTTTGCTGGCCAAGGGTGGTGGTGCATGGTATTTTGGTTGCGGCTCTGAAAACTCCAAGCAGATGCATAGGCAAGCGGACAATAGGTTGCTTTATACACCTCCTGACGAGAGTCGAGCCCTTATCATGCTGCGCATCTCTGAGACAAGCTTTTGCTTCCAGATGCATCCAATTTGGCAGCTGGTTCCGACTCTTCGAGGCGTCAAGGGATGGAGATTAGATACCAGCCCGCTTCTCCCAATCATCAAAGCGCCTTGGCGATACCGCTTGTTCTTTATCAGTTCCCGTCGACCGTCTGTTGCACCACACGCAATGCATTTTGACACGGATTGAAAAAGCAAATCCCCGTATCAGTGAAAATTTTTATACAGTATCTCAGCTTATCTCCCATGAAGCTGCGGGCGCAGCCCAATGTCGTGCCCGTGCTACCATACATAAAATGTGCTTGTCCCCCCCCGGGCCTCTATTCCCCGGATTCGACAATTGGTCATGTGCGAGATGCCGTCTCGCACAAAGAGAATTTCTTGCAAAAATTCGAAAGGGTCCAGTGACCCAGATGAACAAATGCAGGTCTCTGTGCGCCCTCATCGTCATTTGACATGGCTCTGCGCTTTGCCAACCATCGGAACACCGGCTTTGTTCTATGCTACACACCAAACAATCGAAAACTTTTAACCACACAGCCGCGATTCGTCGAACCCGAACCGAGAGGAACACGGCGTGCTAGGCCAAGAAGGCAAAAGGATCATGCTTTGTTGCCCTGCTGGCAAACGTGAAAGGAAGGGAATGCCATGGCAATGGGGTTGTGACCCTTCAGCAGCAGTCTTTTCGGCCTCGGCTCTTTGTCGAGATGACTGAATCGATGTTGCTTCAGGACCTGGGCGTCTTGCACATGGCAGTGCTTCAAGGCAAGCATCGTGTTCTTTATATACCCTGTCGAGCCTTGTTTTCATGAATTCATGTCAAGCCTTTCTTGCCTGTCACGACCACCCGCCGAACTATGCACGTCGAGCGATTGAACATGCTGCAGCCGACCCCGTCCCCGAACAGGCTCATGCTTTGTCTCATAAGCATCTTGGCTTTTGACTCGACGTATGCAAGACCAGTTTATATAGGATGCGAGTCTTGCAGAGAAACAAAAACCAAATTGTCAAGAGGCCGAAGCACCCGAGGAAGCCAAGCCCTATCCAACTTGAACAAAATACTACACTCCCACGCTGTGCGCTCTGAAGACAGTACTGCAGGGACAAATAATACAGGAGCTATAGTTGGAGGGACGATTGCTGCCGGCGTCATTTTCGGCCTCTTCATATTCATGTGCTTTAAAATTCGCAAAACGTATCTGATGTCCAAACAGCGACAACGACCCTTAGGTGCACGGCCAAACCTGGCGTCGACCACGAGTCCCGAGCAGATGAAACAGAACCTCAAGGATAGATTATCGAATATAAGCGCTACGTTAAGCCAGCGAGGAGAGGCTCTGAAGCGCGCAGTTGCCCGAAATGACGACACCAGCTCCGTGGAGTCGGACCTGTCGTTCGGAGACCTCACAACTACCCCAGCAATGGGCCATGCGGCGACTACCATGGGCCCCATACCCCCGAAAGCAGCTAATACTCTCGGCTTCAGGTTCAACGACACAAGCAGACGACCTTCGACACCTGGCCCACCCACGACCGCCCTTCCGCCAACACCGCCCGCTCCGCCAGCTCGCTCCGAGGCGCCGCGGGAACCTTACTGGGAACCCGGACAGAAGGTAGCGGCCGCCATGTCGCAAGCGTCGTTGCCGCGGCCCAACTCGATCTCATCGTCATTGAGCTCCCTGGGCCGGACGCTACTCCAGGACACAATGCACCCGCCAGAACCGCAGAAATACCCGACACCGCCAATCCCCCAACGACCCTTACCCCCGCTGCCCGCACCCCCACCACCGACACCGCCGCCTGCCACCGATGGCGACGAGAGCTGGCGAAACGATAGCCGGCGATACCGCGTGCCAGTTTTCAAGGCAGGAGAGACGCAGCTGGAATCGACGTCACCGGTCGAGAGGGTCGGCGTGGGCAGCAGAGGGCGGGACAGCTGGTCGGGCAGCCGGTACAGCGTGGGAGACAACGTGATATGAATTTCGGGATGACTTATGAACTGACATTGACGCATATGTCATTGTGGTTAATTAGTTGGGTATTAAATGCCATCTATTTTGATGTTGGACCCAGCGTTGTTCAATGCTACCTTTGTTTATTAGAGTTTTCTAGTTTGGTCCCAGCTTTCGCCATGGATCTACCGCCTGCTTCTAGTCGTTTTCTGCAATATATCAAAATATTGAATGATGTTTGTGTCATGCTTGATAAATTACCAAAAATAGAACATGATCCCATGCCGACTATATGAAAAATTCCGTCAAAAGACACAGGTACGCATCGTACTATTTGCGTCTAGGAAGCAACTTAATATGGAATTTACGACTTTGTAGAGGAAGATTCTAGCTGGTTTTGATTGAATTTTACACACGAACAAACCATTGGAACATTTAAACCGGCTGTCTTGATGGCACTTGGTTCAACATTCCACACTCACTTCACGCCAAATCCACCCTATTTTCCCGAGAACCATGGAAATCTCCCACCGCGAGATGCCTCAAACCTGACCAAAGCTTCAGCATGATACTGCAGATATTATCCATCTCTGCCCTTAGAATCACATAAAAGACCATCGCTAGCCAAAACTTGAATTTTGATGTTTGGTCCCTCCAGGCAAAAGCGCCGCTGGCCACGTAGAGAGGTTGTTGGCGAAAGATCAGGCAACCAATTTCAGAATGCGTGAACACAATTGATCAAAGCTAAATAACAGTCAAGTGTATCGCTTGAGAGATTGCAGGATTTGGTCAAGTCGTATTGGCCTCGGATTGGGTTATCAGCAAAAAAGCATGGACAAGTTGATAAGAGAAAAAAAAAGGGTCAAACGAATGGGCAGAGGCTGTGCCGCTCTCATTTGCACCGGCGCAGTATTCAGCTGTGTTATATCTTCCTATCACGGCCTTGTAATAAAAAGGTTTTTTTTCAAAGATAAGTTACGAAAAGGTTGTCATCGTATATTCCGGTCTAATTTTACGCTGGCTCCGAGTTTACGTATCAAACGCAAGCCACTTGCATTTCAGCTTGATTTGTTCCGTCATACCCCAGAACCTAGAATCGCACGGTGTAAAGCAGAGAACAAGGACGGAGAGAGAACAAGCTACACGCAAAACTTCGAGCGATTTGCTTCTTTGATCCTGGTGGGCTCATATTCTTGCCCACTATCCCCCTCAGTGCGCTCGGCCCATTAACACCGGCACTCGACAACGGAGAGCCATTCCAATCGCGGCCGCGCCCTCCTCCCTTAGTGATAGCTTTTGGTGTGGCAATTTCGTTAAGACTGGCAATGCCGCTGAATGACAATAAACAGACCTGTGCAGCGCCTGCTGATTGAGAAGAAACGAGCATGGATCGCCATTTTTGAAAAGTACGACAACAAGACAGGATTGAAGCGAGATAGAATCACCTCTCGTACCACAAGCCCTTCTCCATGCCAGCACTCAGTACGCTTATCGTAGCGAAGAGTAAAAGTATTCCTGTAGGAAAATGGGATCAAACCCCCCCCCCCCCCCCTAGTCGAACTTGATGAGAAGCAGTCTTTTTGAAGTTTTCAACCAGCAAAATTCTTCTCTCGGCCCGCCGCTTCATGGAGCAGGAAAAACGCCCGTGCACTAGGATGGAGAGAAATAAGAAGAGTAAATCCAGATTCAGGTGGTAGCGACTCTGGCTTATAGGCAGAGTGGTGAGCTATCAGAGAAAGCTCTTCGCTCCAGCTGCTTCGGGCTACCAAATAGCCAACTGTCTACAAACCATCAGGTTAGCTTCTTGACTGAGTTTTCAAAGCTGCCAGACGATGGCATCTCTGGCGCTCAAATGGCAAATCATTAAATCAAAACGACAGCATACGCAATAGTGTAGATGCAGTAGTGGCATGAGAGTCCCATTGGGGAAAGCGCTGTCTCTGCTACACTAACACAATTGGTCATGGTTTCTGCAGCAGCGCACTCCGCTATTGTTTGCTTCCAAAAACCGCACTGCCTCGTATCAGAGCTAAGGCGAATCTATGGGAGCACATGGAGATGGCGATGGAGAATAATGCACGTGGAAGATTCTCATTATATTTGGTCAAACCGACTGGTAATACTACCATTGACAGCTCCGTCAGCTCCCAAGTTGATATAGTGGCAACAGCAGCATTTTTGAGATAAATACGATTCATAGATTTCCCACCTATAAGAGGCATGATTGTATCAAACTGGGATAACTGATCGTGGCGAGGTCTATAGAATCATCCGCCATGCCAGCGAGGGATTAGGGAATGAGCGCAAGCCAACATTTCCCAACACAGAAAATAAAACGAATTAGACGATCCGAGTAATTGTATAACACCTGCGTAAGAAACTAATACATAAATGCTCAGATCAGGTTTCCAAACCGATAGAATCAAACTATTGTGCAATCAACTAAAATTTGTGCCTATCCTATTCTTGCTCCAATATTTTTGCGCAGCGCGAGTTAAGCATACATTTAATCTCATGAAATCAACAGTATTGTTCGCCAAACCCATAGGAAATTGAAGCGGATACTATACTGAGAGTAAGCGACAGGACAGAGGAAATGTAGAGTTGGAACAAAAGAAGGGATTAAAATGACAGCGCAGGAGGGGAAGGAGGAGAGGAGGAGGAAGGCCAAACTCACCCATCTACATCTCGTCTTTTTCTTCTCTCCGGTGTGAAAGAGGACCGGGTGCGTCCTGAAACAATATGATCCAAACCAGCCAAAGATCGTACCCCGTCCGAGCTACCGACCTCAAGCAAATGTGTCGGCAACCCCGCGTCAGGCTTGCCAGCGGCACTCTCCACCACGTTGTCGAAGCGCTCGATAATGCGAATACATATTGCAGAACTTCCGAGGCACTGGTTCTCGACGGCACACATGCTTGCTTTGTCGCCTTTGTGCTCGATAGCAAAGAATGGGTATAGCACATTTGCGTCGTTAGCCGGTGTTGAGCAGACCTGCATTATATGATTCGGGAATGGAGTTTCAAGTCGGTATCCATAAAGGACATCCAGCTTGGAGGTGCAGACTTTGGTGTGACTAGGCTGGGCTTGGGGCACGTCATGTTGCCGGTTTTTTGTCTTTTGGGCGCATTCAAGCACGTCGTCTTGCAGAGTGCTTGTTTATGTCTTTTGGTTGAGATAAGACTCGAGAGTCAATTCCCTGGGAGTCTGTGATTTCGTAGGGCACCTCGTCATTCTTAATTTGATACAAAACCGCAAGGCATTGCTAGTCTGCAAAAACGATGTCTATCATGTCTTGGATATCGCTTGGCATCTCATGGGTCAGATGTCGATATTATTGGCGAACAAGTTTCGAATACGGTATACAGGGTCGCCAATGTTATCTCAATTCGAAGTATAGGGTACACCAAAATGCTCAGAGATGATCGTTTTCTTGGTTGTGTCCAACATTAAGGGAGCGCGCAATCGGCTGACAGGCGTGTTGGCGTTTGAGGCGGGGCTCGAAAGATGCCAACCCATTTTCGACTTTTGGTCCAAATAAGGCGCGGATTCGGCTCGACTTCTTGTCGACTGGTAACATAACATAGGAGCCCCTCCCAGGCCACGAAGCCAACCAAGAAAGAAGACGGCCTTGGAGTGGATATCGCGATCTGAGTGGCCGAGAAGAAACGATAGCTCCGGCCTGCAAGGGCGGGACTGGAGAATTATGTCACCAGGCAAAGACGCGAATGAATATGAAAGAAAGCTTTGGTCCATTACAATAGCAGAGCTTGGAATGTCACAACGAAGCAAAAGTTTCACTGGGATGCGAAAGGGGAAAGTTGAGTTGATGACCAGGGGCGTTCTCCCGTTTCTTTTTGTGTTTGTTTTTTGTTTACGCGCATGTACACTGTTATCTGCGGCGTCTATTCGTACCAACCACCATTGGTCTAATACATATGTTAGAATGAGCTACGAAAAATTAAGAGGATAAAGAAACCGAGGGCCTTATTCACTTGGGGGACATCTCCAAACGATATCCTGTGACGGGCTCGGACCTAGGGCTATGCTTCAATTATTGCCTAATCTGAGTGGAATCTTGACGGTCTGAAAAAACTTCTGTAAGTAAAAGGCTTTCTGCTTCAGCTGGAATGGTTAGGGTTTAAATCGAATCATGAATAACTGTTTACTGCTATGCCCATTGGGAAATACCTACCTGGATCCGTTATTCGATCTTCACGCAATTGGCAAATGGCGCCAAAATAATGTATGTCTGGATTCGTGGGAATTTTTCTAGACATAAATGTTAACCTTTTTTTTTTAAAAAAAAAGAGAAAAGAAAAGAAAAGAAAAAGAAGAAAGAAAAACTCTTTGTCAATGTCTTTGGGGCCCCGCGCATGCGTTTATCCATGGGCATTTTCTATTCAGCTGATCTGCCGCGTCCATTTCACTACATTAGCTTCGGTACACTCTTTAATAATTTCTTCCGTTTGTTCATGCGTAATATTTCATAGTTTTAGTTGTGCATCTTGCCCTCCGTCGTCTTCATGCTGACGTTGGGGTCATCCATTGCCATTCTGAACGGCCTCTCTGCTTCCCAGTGCAGCTCATTGGGGTGCATCACGCATGCCCTTGCAAAGTCGAATTAGCGTCTAGAACCACCTGAAGCACCTGAAGAGAAAAAAAACAAGTGTGGCGTTTATTCTGTTTGGCCGTTGTACAAAAATTGGCTCACGCTTATTGCACATTGGTATGTTTTACCTGACCCTATTATGCTGTTCCTAAAACATATGCTATCTGCTTCCGGCTGGTGGGACGTGCTCAAGGATGGCTAAAAGAGGAAGTATTTGCCCGCTCTATGAAAGGGAAATGAAGGCTATGCTGCAAATGATTAAATTATGAAAAAAAAAAAGAATGCTCATTTATAGAGAAATGTTTAGATTAATTTGTAGTACTGTAGGTGATAAGCGGGTGACAACGGGGCGACAACTTCCAATCATAGCCCAACCCTCCGTTTTACCTGTCACACCTGGATAGCTTAGCCGCCGGATGAAGGCCCTACAATTCAAATGGATGGTATTCGGAACCAATGGTGGATTTGAGGGGCTAATCGTGTTGAATTATATTTGCTATTTATTTACTTATTTATTTACTATTATGATTCTTTACAAACAATGCGGATTGTTTTCCAAGGGCGTGCATCAGTCGTGCGTCTGACGCAATGTAAGCACTTCTTCTCACCCCACCAGATCAGAGAGCTGCAGCATGTTCGGGGTCATCGGATGACGCACCCGCACAATGCAAACATGTGCTGCTACCCTTGGGCCAAAGTGGCACGACGTGGGCTTCGGGCGTATCACACGAGGACAATGGCCATATTGCAGGTGGCATTCGGGGCCAGGCCGGCGGCCTAAGCGAAAAGCGGCGACTCGGCCAGAGCAGCGACGGCTCTCATACGCCACGTTAACGCTGTGCGCTGTCCAGCAACCCCACCGCGCGGTGGAATGCAGTTGGGCTCGTCTGGGTTAACCCGATGGCCTGGGGAGTCGATAGTTAAGAAACGTCGTCGCCTGGGGATCCTGGAGGTTGCTCGCGTTCCTGCATGCCATCCATTGTTTCATACGCTCTCGTGCGCGCTGCTGATCTGACCGCTTGGTAGGTGGCCGCGGTGCCTCACCCGCCTCACTCGCCTAAGTCGCCTCGCGCTGGCCTCACCGTTTTTTGCGTCGAGGCCGACTTGGGCCGCCATTTCATGATAAATATGGGCAATTTTTGTGCTGATGCGTGGCTTAGCAATTGACCCCGAGAGCTGAAGAAGCAGAAAAAGAGGAAGGAAAAGAGAAAAGAGACGCGCGCAGCCTTGCCCAAACCTGCTCAGCAACCAGCCCCCTTCATCCACCAGGACGCCCAGCCAGCATCCTGGGCTCCGCCTCGGCCAATTGCCATGACGCATGAGAGGCACGGCATCCAGCTCTTGCAACTACTGGTCGACTACAAGGACGAGCACGAAAGCGAGTACCGGTTCCTGGTCGACGGCAAAGACGTTAAATATGTTGCCGTCGGCCCGGGTCTCTTGGGGACGAAGGCGCTGCTCTTCGACCCGGTTCCCACTCATCGCTTCCCGCCCTTCCCCTCCGGCGACTGGAACGAGGGCTACGTCTCCAAGGACATCTTCACCGAGGACCTCTTATTCTCATGGGTGACGAGAAGCACCCTGCCCGGCGTCAAGGGCGCCTGGCATCCTAATTTCATCGACCACCTGGAGTTTAACATTCTCCACCAGATACGCCAGAACATCCACATTGTCGCCCACCCCTTGTTCGACAAGCCCGTCGTCATCAAGTTTGCCGCCTTCCCGTGGCAGGTTCCCTACCTGGAGGCAGAGACGCGGGCGTACCAATGGATCCAGGGCAAGAGGATCGCCCCCGAGTTTCTGGGTCACGTCACGGAGGCGGGACGCGTGATAGGTTTCGTCATGGAGTACATTGAGAGCTCCAGGACGTCGGAGCCGAGGGACCTGACCGTCTGCCGGCACATGCTGAGGAAGCTGCACTTCTCGGGCATCAAGCACGGCGACATGAATAAGCATAATTTTCTCATTCAGAACGGGCACGCCGTCCTCATCGACTTTGAGACGACGCGCAAGTGCAGCGACAAGGCGGAGCTGGAGCGAGAGCTGCGGCGGTTAGAGAAGTTGCTGGGCGACCCTCTGCGTAGAGCCGGGCTGGGACTTTCTTTTGCGACTGAACGTCTCATATTTTAGGGGACAGCACGGGACCCCGGGAAACAACAACAACAACAGCAGCAGCAGAAACAGGATACATTCGCTGGTCATTTACAAGCAGTAATCTTTTGTTATTTAGCATATTATGAAGTACACATGACGCAGAAGCCCATGTATGTCATGGCTCTCTGATGATGTTTGATGAGCACCCAACAATCTGAAACATGACTTGAAAGATCACTCGTGGGAACCAATAATTTCCATCCAATCAATGCAAGCCTCTGTCTCACAAATTGAAACCAAAGTGCACATGCTGGCAAACCAGAGTCCCAATAGGAAGCCTGAGAAGACAGCCACAAGTATCGCCGAGGGTTAGCTCCAGGGGTGGGTGATTGGCGTTGGTTGGGTTAGTCAGCAAGCTGATCCGAGCTCCCATCATGAGAAGTGCCCCACGGATTGCGATGGACAGCAGCATAGCCTTTCACCTTTATGCTCCGACACCACATAACGCGCCGCAATCCACCTCTACGACCTAAGGGACCCGTGTTTCGCGATACACATACAGCTTAACGCGGCGGGGAGACTTGCGACGAAGACATAAGGCTGTGCGACGCCTCGCGATTCTGGCAAAAATGGCCAAGGAACGAAACTACAATCCTGTTCAAGCCCAGCGCAAAGCTGACAAGGCCAGAGAAATAAAAAAGAGTACGCAGGTACCGTCCCAAATATGCATGCGATTACTAACTTTTGGTTTTCAGACAGAGCAGAACTGCAGGGGCGAAAAAATGAAAAACTGGCACGAAAGAATCCTGAACGAATACAAAAACAGATTGATGACCTCAAGGCGGTGACAACAAGCGGTGGCAAGCTCACAAGGCACGAGGAGCAAACATTGGAGGGATTGGAGAAGGAACTTAAGCAGGTGAAGAAGGCAAGGGAGACATTGGGCGACAAGGCACCTGCGTTTGGGCGAGGCTGGAACCGAGATCGCGAAGGTCCTGGTGTACTGGGCAAGAGAAGAAGAGGATCAAACGACCCGACAACAAGCGACGAAGAAGCGCCTGATGATGTCAAGAAGATCCCGATGCCCCGAGATACGCCGCCGCCGATTCCAAAGGAGGTGATGGACAAGTGGTACGCAGACCGACGAGCACGACGGGAGGCAGAAAATGCGACAAGACAACCGCAACGGGACGGCGAGGAGGACAAAGCACCCAAGAAGGAGGTGCCTGCTGTTGAATCCAAGACGGTTTATGAGGCGAAGCCAGTGGTGCGAGATCTTCGCCAAGAAGCCGTATCAGCATTTATGCCGACGGCTGTCAAGATGAAGATGGACAAGGGCAAGGGACAGGGTGGGCTGATGGAGCCAGAGGAGGCCGATCGGCTAGAAAAGGAAGGGTACCTGAAGCGAGGGGATGATGGCGAGGGTCAAGGCGGCAAGGAAACACACCAGGAGGCCGCTGCGGAGGCTGGTCCATCGCGCAACGTAACTATGGAGGACGTGGACGACGAGGAGGGTTGAAACTTGTGGGGACATGAATAATTGGGGTTAGTCAAAGGCGGCTAAGGAATTAATGCTGGCCGTAAATCATGATTGACTTTGACAGTGCATTTCTGACGGCGGAATATGGTTGTTTGATGCACAAACTGGGGTTTTAGAGAGCGTGTAAGTGCGCAAGTTATCCTTTGTACGTTGCAACGGGCACAGCTAAGCAATGTGTGTTCAGCAGATGTAGGTTTGGCAATTGCATCATAGGGGTACCTGAAAGTTTATGACACATGAAAACCCGAAAAAGAAAAAAGGGAGCCAAGAGATGCCATACTGTATACATGCTACAAACAACCAACTCCGAGCTCATGTGACCCATCTCCCAAACGAACGGGAACCACATTAGCCCCTGCAAGCCGCGGGAATACGGATTACTGCACTTGCAACAGCACTTGCAATAGCACTTGGACAAATTAGTACTGGTCTTGACCCCTTGGGGGGGAAAGAGCAGAGCTCAAGGTGTGGTTGCACTGACAAAACTCCCACCCCCCTTCCCCCTCTGGTCGCGGTTACATACTCTTTCGGAGTCTCTTTCCAGCCTACCAGGGAAAAAATTCCTGACCTAACGGCATGGACGCTCGGAACCCAAGTCTCGGCAAGGTGTCGCTAGCAAATCATGAATTTTCATTACCTCTCCTCGCGACCGCTTTGGCCCTTGGACCTGGGGCGCCGAACTCCAACCGCATGCGACTCCGACGTTGCGTCTTGCAATGACTCCGAGGGAGGGGGCATATGCCCCATCTCCAATTTGACGGTGGAGGTGGTGTAGGTAGGGGGAAATTTTTAAGAATAAAGAGGGAGCAAAGAATCTGGTCGTTTTGGGGTTTGTGGTCTTCATGAACTCAGCAGCCTGGTTCTACTCGTTTGGCCTTCTCAGAATTGCGATACGACTCCTTTGTTCGCCATGGATGTTCACCAAGTCAACTCTCGTGCCTTGCACGATGGTGATGAGCCCTTTGACGACTCCTACGTCAACTATGTGGCACACCTAGACCTTGAAGGCCCGTCATCCGCAAACGACGGCTCCGACCTCGAAAAGCGCCCAACCGTGGTCTCTACAGCATCTTACGAAGAGACGTATCCTGAGGGCGGCTTCAAAGCGTGGTCGGTGGTCGCCGGTTCGTGGTTCTCGCTCTTTGCTTCGCTCGGACTAATGAACACCATCGGTATTTTTCAGGCCTACGTTCTTGATCACCAGCTCAGTGACTATAGCGAGGGCACCGTGGGGTGGATTTTTTCCATTTACACTTTCATTGCTTTCTTCTGCGGCGTCTACATAGGCCCTGTCTTTGACAAGTATGGACCTAGGTGGCTCGTCGTTGCTGGATGTGTTTTTACGGTTGGCGGTATGATCATGATGAGCTTTTGTACGAGTAAGTTTCCTCTTTGTACTGAGACTCAAAAGAGAGAAAATAGGCCCAGGTTATGAATGCTAATCGGCTACAGAATTATGGCACTTTGTTATTGCCTTTGGCATACTTTGTGGCTTCGGATCCTCTTTGCTCTTCACCCCCTCCATCGCCGCCGTTGGGCACTTCTTCAAGGCTCGTCGAGGTTTCGCCACAGGGGTCGCTTCCACAGCTGGTGGCCTGGGAGGCATTATTTATCCCTTGATGCTAACCTCTCTTATTGAGAAGATTGGTTACGGGTGGGCTACCCGTGTAATTGCTCTTATTTGTCTGCTCTGCAGCGCAATCGGAATCTGTCTTATCCGATCCCGTCTGCCGCCCGCCAAGAATGCTACAGCACACCCCGACTTTCGCATCTTCAGGAGCCTCCCTTTTCTCTTCACCGCCATTGGGATTTTCCTGCTCGAGTTTTCCCTCTTCATCCCTCTCACCTACCTCTCGACGTACGCCCTCCACCAAGGCTTTGCTCAAAAGTTCTCGTACGACTTGATTCCTATCCTGAACGCTGCATCCGTCACCGGACGAATCTTGCCCGGATACTACGCCGATGTCATTGGCCCATATAATGTTAGCATCTTCGCTGTATTGCTGTCATGTGCCGTTAGCCTCTGTATCTGGCTGCCCTTGGGCCATACCACGGCCGGTGTTCTCGTTTTTACCATGCTCTTCGGGTTTGCCAGCGGCACAAGCATTTCCATTGCACCAGTTTGCATTGGTAAACTTTGCAAGACGCAAGAGTACGGGCGCTACTATGCCACCACCTACACCTTGGTGTCATTTGCCTGCCTGACTGGGGTCCCCGTTGCCGGGAGCGTTCTCCAGCTCAACAACGGATCATATTGGGGACTGATTACCATGACAGGGACCATCTACGCTGGATCCATCGCCGCCCTTTTCACGGCCAAGGTTACCCTGCTGGGCTGGAAAAGTTGGAGCGCAGCTCTTTAATGGCTGATAACGACACAAAACCCAAAATACGACCCGAGACATTACGTCTCCGAGTTTCATGTGCTGCGATTCGTCAATGACAACACTTCAGATCCACGGGTCGGGTCCCAATCCCCGCCCCCGCCCTCGCCCCCGCCTTGGAGCCAGCTCGACTTAAATGGTCCAACGTGCGAGCTGCATGCTTGTAAGTCAGACAACCAAATCTAGCCGGCGTGCGGACACATTCAAGATGCATGAGATATCAGAAGACGATGTGTACGAGTATGATCTCGGCTCGTACGAACGGCCCGTGACAACTGGCAACCCACTGGGCCAGATTTGGTTCGACCGCGGCCTGATCTGGGCGTACGCATTTAACCATGAAGAGTCGGTCGTCTGCTTCGAGCGCGCCATAGCGGCCGATGCGAGCTGCGCCATGGCTCACTGGGGCGTGGCATACTCGGTTGGCCCAAACTACAACAAGCAATGGAGCTTTTTTGACGAAAAGGACCTCGCCACCGCCGTGAGCAAGGGCTACCACGCCGCCCAGGCCGCGCTCGCCATGTTGGACAGCGTCACGGCCGTCGAGCAGGGCTTGATCAAGGCCATCCAAGCCAGGTACCCGCAGGAGCAGCCAGCTCTGAACTGCGAAACGTGGAACAAGGGATTCGCCAAGGCCATGGAGGCTGTCTACGAGGAGTTCCCGGACGACCTCGACGTCATCACCATCTACGCCGATGCGCTGATGAACCTCACGCCCTGGCAGCTCTGGGACCTGAGGACAGGGCAGCCGAAGGAAGAGGCGCACACGGTGAGGATCAAGGAAGTCATCGACCACGGCCTCACGCTGGACGGCGCCCTGCAGCACCCAGGCCTGCTGCACATGTACATCCACCTCATGGAGCAGTCGCCGTCGCCCGAGTCTGCGCTGCCCGTGGCCAATTACCTGCGCGATCTCGTCCTCGACGGCGGCCACCTGCACCACATGCCGAGCCACCTCGACGTGCTCTGCGGCCAGTACCAGCAGGCCATGGACTCCAACGCCTGGGCCAGCGCCGCCGACGAGAAGTTCCTGGCCAACGCGGGGTCGTCCAACTTTTACAGCCTGTACCGCTCGCACAACTACCACTTCCGCGTCTACGCTGCCATGTTCGCCGGCAAACTCCAGGTCGCCCTGCAGTCGACCGAGAGGCTGGAGAAGTCGATGCCCAAGGAGGTGCTCGAGATCGAGTCCCCGCCCATGGCCGACTGGCTCGAGGCTTTCCTGACGCTCCGCGCCCACGTCCTCATCCGCTTCGGCCGCTGGGACGAGCTCATCGGGCTCGAGCTCCCCGAGGATCCAGCCCTGTACACGATGACGACGGCCATCCTGCACTACGCCAAGGGCGTCGCCTTTGCCGCCACGGGCCGAGTCAGCGAGGCCGAGGAACAGCGGACCCTGTTCCGCAGCGCCGTTGAGCGGGTCCAGCCGTCTCGCACGCTCTTCAACAACACGTGCGCCGACATCCTCGGTGTTGCCGAGGCCATGCTGGACGGAGAGCTCGAGTACCGCAAGGGCAACCACGATGCGGCCTTTGAGCACCTGCGCAAGGCCATTGATCGCGAGGACAATCTTCCCTACGATGAGCCCTGGGGCTGGATGCAGCCCACGCGACACGCCTACGGAGCACTGCTGCTGGAGCAGG
Organism: Calonectria crousiana; assembly: GCA_013406985.1. NCBI lineage: Eukaryota > Fungi > Ascomycota > Sordariomycetes > Hypocreales > Nectriaceae > Calonectria > Calonectria crousiana. The sequence goes on along the minus strand of VTGD01000244.1, from coordinate 2,172 downwards.
GCCGCACCGAGGACGCTCTCGGCGTGTACAGGGCCGACCTGGGCCTGAACGATGAGCTGCCCCGCGCCCTGCAGCACCGCAACAACGTTTGGGCTCTGCACGGCGCTCACGAGTGCCTGGAGAAGCTGGGGCGTGCCTCCGAGGCCCAGAAGCTGGAGGGGGCTCTCAAGGCGGCCGTCGAGGCAGCAGACGTGCCCATCAGGGCTTCTTGCTTCTGCCGGCTGGAGGCGCAGGACAAGGGCAAGGCAGCGGGTGGCGAGTGCTGCAAGATATGAGAGCAAATACACCCCCTTGAGAGTGTGTATTTGTTTTTGATGTTTTTTGCAAAGCACATGAACCTCCTAACAAAACTTACGATGCTTCCAATTCTCCGCTCTAGTTTCCCACAGAACAGTCAATTTTTCGCGTGCCACCGCTTGCCCCTTTTAATAGAATTATACAATTGAAAAATTAGTGAATCATAAAGCATTTCTTCTATTCTTTTTTTTTTTGTCTGCTTCTTAATAGCCAGAGTGTTTGTTTGTTGCAACCCTTCCATGGCTGATATCATGGATATCCATGTCTTGTATCCCTCGCTTCTACACGGCTGATGCTCTCTTTGACCTCCCCTTTCCCTTGTTTTCCATTAATAATAAAAAACACAGAGCCCTCCCGTCGAACCGAATCTTATTTCTTGCTATTAAAGTCGGCCACGTGCTTATCGTGCAGCTCCTTTACAGCCGGGATAATCAAGCTCTCAATCTCGACTCCCGGGTCCTCCCGGGGCAGCTCGTCGGCCCTCAGGGGCCGCAGCTCGGCCTCGCCCCACCCGCCGTCGCGAGGGACGCGGACCCAGCTGTCGGGGCGGCCGGGGCTCACGAAGACGACCTCCCACTTGCGGGTGGACAGCAGGTTGCCGATGACGAGGTGGTGCTGGTAGCGGTCGAGGCTGTAGCGGGCCTTGGCGACGAGGATGGCAGGGTCGGTCTCGAGCTTGAAGGAGACGATCATGCCGGTGGGGGCCCAGTTGTCGACGACGTTCTTGAGGAACTTGGGCAGCGGGTCGAGGTCGATGACGAGGCGCTTGGAGCGGGACACGGCGGGGGACGAGTCGAAGTTGTCAAACGCCTCCTCGTCCTTTGCGCGCGGCGGCGGCTCCACGGCGTTGGTCGACTGGATCTTGTGCTCCGACAGGCGGTCGGGCGGCACGAAGAAGTCGGACACGGCGGCGGCCAGGTACAGGAGGCCCGAGGGGCCGAGGGGCCGCATCAGGCGGGCAATCTCGCGCAGCTCGTGCAGGTAGTCGACGATGGTGACGAACGGCAGCATCAGCAGCGTGTTGCTCTCGCGGGCGCGGCGGTACTTGCGCAGCACGTCGCGCATGCGGGCCGCGTCCTCGGGCCGCACCGTGACGGCGCCGTCGCCCGGCGACGACTCGGTCAGGAAGTCGAGGAAGCAGTCGGTGGCGTGCGAGTAGTGCCGCGAGTACGGCAGCAGGCTGAACTCGCGGTGCAAAAAGATGACGGCGTAGCCGGCCTCGAGGAAGTACTCTGCGCTCGTGGCGCCGCGGGTGCCGGCGCTGAAGTTGTCAATGTACCGCACCGTCTGGCGCTCCAGCGGCACCGTCGTGCCGCCCGACGTCACGAGCACCACGCGCCGGCCGGCGGCCGCGTGGGCGTCGATGAAGGCCCGGGCCAGCGCCGTGTGCGCCTCGAGGTTGCGCGGCGGCGGGTTCTGTGAAAAGTAGGCCTCCTCGGCCGCCAGCGCCTCGGCCGTGGATGCAGCTGTGGTCGCCATGTCGGGTGGTGGTGGTGGTGGTGTCGAGCGAGCTTCACCGACGTTCCTGTCGGGGGGCCGGAGTCTGTGAGCCGGAGTCTGAGAGCCGGCGTCGGACACGGACACGGGGCGAGGACCCGGAGCTGCTTGCGGTGGATGCTGCTTGAGCGAAAGCGAGAGCGAGGTGTGTGTGAGCTTGTCGTCGTGGCAGCTCGGGCGCGTACAGCCAGCCTGCAGTTGCGACGGGGGAAAAGATGAATGGGGAAGGAAGAAAGAGAAGAAAAAAAAGGAGAAGAGGAAGTCGACTGAGCCATTTTGTGAGCTTTTGCAGCGCTTCCCTGATGGCTCGCGCAAACAGGGCCCCATTCGCCTGTGCTCACAACTACGAAGCAGTATCCATCCCGTAGGGAAGGGGGG
>VTGD01000243.1:0-23965 GCA_013406985.1 Calonectria crousiana | reverse complement strand
ACCCCCCCCCCCCCCCGAGAAAAGAGACAACAAACCGGGCACCGCCGCCACCGCCAGGCACTGGACGAACGGGCATGGGCACAGGAGCAGGAGGGATAGGAGCAGGAGCAGGAGAAGGAGCAGGGACAGGAACAGGAGGAGACAACAAGGCAATGCAATTGGGGAAACCATTGACGAGACGCACGCGAACCATTTGAGACAAGGCAAGGCAAAAACACCAACACGAGAGGACAAGAGAGACAGGGTTCTGCCAAGAAGGTAACCCAGATGCCCAAAGGCCCCTCCAAATTAGACGAGGCACGCACAACGAGGCGAGTCAGTCGAAACATGGTCCCCTAGGACCGCAGCATCAACAGGCGAGCAAGGTGTCGATTTCCAAGACACGCACGAGAGACAGACGAACGCCCAAAAAACGGGGGTCGTGTTCCTTGTCCGTATCACTCATTGGTCTCCGCCGGCCGCCGCCTCTTTTTTTTTTTTCGGCCGCTACCACTGCCACAGCCGAACAAGCCTTCTAAATTTACCACGTCCTCATGCCTCTTGCAGAAAACAAAGTTTGTTTAATTGACTGCTCAGCATAGCTCATCCATCACGCTTCACCCAAGAGAAGGGAGGGGGGGGAGAAAAGAAAGAAAATAAGAACCACTAAGATAGATACACGCAGAGAAATAGATAGGGGAAGGGAAAGCAAAGGAAAAACAAGGGAAAGACACACAGATCAATAGCCAAAAAGGACGTTGCGTTTCCGCACTTTGTTGGTTACTAGTAACTCGGAAGCTGACTCGCAAATCTTGCTTTCTTCCTACTGGGTCCGGAAACTTTTGCGAAAGAAGGGGGAAAAAGGAAACAATAATCAATCAAGGTCAAGAAAAAAGAAACGAAACTCTCCCATCACACTGCATTTCACACAGGTTCCCCGTCCAAACAGCATAGACCTCCAACTCACTAGCTCGCGGCACAGCAGAGCATCGAAACATGGGGGGGTAAGGTAAGGTAAGGTAAGGTAGGTAGGTAGGTAGGTGGAGGGGGGGGGATGATTAGGCTTAGCTGGCGGCGCAAATCGTCCATGTATGTTCCTTGGCATTGATTGCAGGAGAGACACGAACACACACACACACGCATCGAAGGGGCAAATCACTTTTCCCTCTCCGCCGCGTCTGTGCTCAGGGATCAACGTGGCGCTTCTTTTTGGTCGCCTTACCAGGACCTGGGGACGAGAAGAAGAGAAAAACCCAAGCTTCTTCCCCTTATCACTCTAAAACGGCGCGCGCACCATCGAATGAGAAAAGAGACGACAAGAGGCGCTCCCGCGAGCCGGGGGACCAGGGGGCGTGTGCGTCTCGTCCTATGGGGAATTGAGAGAGCGTGCAGGAAGGGGGGCGTGTGATTGAGTGAGTGGCGAGCAAGAGAGTGTGTGTGTCTGTGTTCTGTGTGTGTGTGTGTGCGTGTGCGTGTGTGCGTGTGTAGTAGTGGTGGTAGTGGTGGTGGTGGTCCATTCCGATGGCGATGGATGCAACTGGCTGCTGGCCTACTATCTATGTGCGATTCTCTGAAAAGGGTAATTAGTCGCTTCCGCTATTACGATTTCACCGTGCATCATTGGGAGGCATGGAACATGGGGTTGCATGGCTTCTTTGATGCTCATGGTTACACACATGTCCGCGTCTACTACGCCGTGTATGGATCCATGTATAATACCAATAGTGTTCTGCTGCGACATACATGCCAACAGCACACATACTTTTTGATGCAGTCGGCTGATTTAGACGCACATCGTAAATCGACCAGGCGAAATAATGATACATCCTTTTTTTTTTTCTTTCTTGCAACCCACCGACTTCCCAGATGCGGCCCAGGTCGACTCTCTGCCCCCCTCCTGGGTGCCCTCATCACCAGTCTCTTCAGCAAACCCTTGCTTTCCCATCAGTTATCAAACGCGCGCCTTCGCGCTCGTTTCGACGATATTTCCATCCCATTCCCGGACGCCGAGTGATTTGTCTTGTAGCAGCACATGTACTTCCCATGCTGTCGTTGTCTCCTTTCATGTTACACACGCTATGTCCCTCCCTGCCGCCTCGTGTGTGCGGGCGTGTGTGGTGTGAGAGCGTGTTTGGGCGCTCCTCCCCATTGCCTCTCTCACACACTCTCTCCTTCTCTCCCGTGCCCATCCCAACAACCCAATTGCCTTGCTTCTTGGCTTGGTGGAGTCTGCGGTCGAATCCAATCCCACGGCTTCATCGGCGCCATTGACCCATTGGATCTCACAGGCAGTTTGCCGTGTCACACCCGGAAACGCCCTTGCGGCAGTCCAATCCATTGCCCCTCTTACCGCGCGCTCCTGCACGTAATACCCGTGATCCCCGTTCCGTATGTAGCACCCATCTTGATGTGAGCAAATCCCACCCCTCCTCCTTCAGTGCTGCAAATTTCTTCCATGGTTTTTCCCTCCAGAGCCTGGAAACCAGGGTCCGTTTCCCGTTTCCCCTGTCCCACAAGCCCGTGACAGCCCTCCCCTCCCAGCTCCGCTGCTGCATTTTTGCTTTTTCTTATTCCCTTAATCCCGGAAACGTCCTCAGCTCCGGGGGTCTGGGTCCCCTTTGGCATATGTTTGCCTTGTTTGGGCGGCTCGGAACATGCGGGCATGGCATGGAGAGCGTGAACGACGCATAACGTCCGCCCAAGCCAGTCCCATTCATTGTGAGACAACCGGCAAGGAAACAGAGAGGGGGGAGCAGAGAGAGGGAAGGAGAGAAAGGTCCGAGATGAAAAAAAGAAATCTGCCGCTTCTGCGACCAATTTTTTTTGCTCGCCCGTGTATCAAATGGCTTGCCATCATTGCTGGGCTCCGTGAGGCTATGTGCGATTGTGTTACTCCGTGAAAAGGCTCCCCGGACCGCACCTGGCGCCCGCCTTAGCAAGGTCTCCGATCCAGAATCAAAGCACCGACTAACGCCAAGATCAGCAAGGGTTATTTGCAATGCGTCGAGCAGAATCTTCAACTGAATCCTCCAGAGTAACATGGCTACTGTCCACCTTGCAGCCAACAGAAACGTGCAGGGGGGAATGCCCCCTGTAGATGCCCAATTCATCGTGAATTGCAACCTCTTGATTCTTTTTTTTTTCCTAGCCCGGCTACCAGGTCCAAAGGTTCGGTGAGAGGGCGTTGTCGTGATGGCTGCCCTGAGCCGCTGGGAGTGAGGGGGCTTTCGCAGAGCCCCTCGGTGGTGGTGAACCGTGACCGCGACACCCTGCACGCCCAGGCCCTCCCAGGCCCTTTCGGCTCGACTGTCAGCCTGGTCCCTCGTGTCTGTCTCTTTTCTGACGTCCGCAGCAAATGCCCCTCCAGCACCGCCTCGGGAGCACCACCGCCCTTCCGTATTGGCAGGGTCTTGCATTCTGTGGTGAGTCAATCCGGGCCCTTGGTGAGCTGAGGAGGCGCCGCCGACAGAGTGGGGATCAGATAGAGATAGAGGGTGATCAACAGCGGAAGGGTGGACAGTCATCCATTGTGATTTGAGAGACCTAGTTGGAGGATTCCTGCAGGCTGCTGTTTCGGGCTGGTGGGTGCCGTTGGTGGCTTGCTGATAATATCCATCCCTTGTCCAGAACAAGGCGATCCGTCTGTATGGATCGAATCACGGCGGGGAGCGAGACTGGTGTATTGGCATGATTACAAACCGGTATTCGGGGCTTCTCTGCCAGTGTCTGTATGGGAAATGTTCCACAAGCCCTGCTCTATCTTGTAATGTATTCTGACCTTGTTTCAACCCCCCAATGCGCCGGAATCTATACCCGGATCCATCACAACTTGGCTGCGAGTGCCGTGGAATATTCCCGAGCATGACGTCTGTCTTGCAAATGCTACGCCTCACTCTGTCTTGGCCGCCCCAATCTGGACCTCCAGTGTCACCTTGCGCGGCAGTTAGTTGACACACACTCGCGCGGAAAAAGAGGGTACCGAGTAAGATCTCAACGCAACGCACCGGTCCGTCGTTGACAAGGGCCACTTCCATCATGGCCTGGAACTTTCCATCCTTGACCCTTTCCGCCATGTACTCGCTGCGGACCTTTTCCACAAAGTATTGGTACAGCCGGCTGGCTTCTTCGGGGTTGGCCGCCCCGTGAAAGTCGGGCTTGGTTCCCTTCCTCGTCTTGGCGAGCAGTGTGAATTGGGAGACTAAACGCTCGTCACTGGTTAGGAAACGAGCAAGCCCAAAGGGGGAGAAGTCAAGTGAGGGGTTTGCTCGTACCGCAGAGAACCTCTCCCTCAATGTCCATGACGTTCTTCTTCCACTAAACCCCACGTTGGTCAGAGTCCCATTTCACCTCATGTCCAGGTACACGAAGCCTCACCCGACCGCCGTTCTCATCATCCCACATCTTCATCTTGAGCACCTTGGACACCAATGAGTCGGCCTCCTTCTCCGTGTCCCCGGGAGCAACTGCAGCAAACACGAGCACTCCCTTGCCAATGGACGAGATGACTTCCTTGTCAACCGTCACCGACGCTGACAGCACACGTTGCAGGATAGCTATGTGATATATGAGGAAGCCATCATGCAAACTAGGAAAAACATGCAGGTGGCAAATGCGCGAGTGCATAGATGGATGGATGTTTGTCTAGTTGAGCGTACCTTTCATGATGAGTGGTGTAAATGTAGTGTCCAAAAGGCAAACAAGCAAGGAACAAGTTTTGGGACTCAGTGGGGAACTATGAGGGGAGTGTAGTTGGCAGCGAGTAAGTGAAGAACCAAAAAGAATAAAAAATAAAAACTCCTTATCTTTAATAGCTCACAGATAAGACGAACGTAATGCAAGACGAATTGGCACGCCAGTAATATTATCCTCAAGGTTTAGTGCCGAAAGATGCTTATTCTCTTAGTTGGCTTGCGACTTGGGCCCGGTGGCCTCGAATCAGCAATACAGCCCTGCGCAGGCGCGGTTTGTGGTATCCGTGTCATGTGTCATGTGAGATTGACCCAACGAACCCCAGGTACCTAGATTCTTAACACGCATGCACACTCCACGATGTACCCTGCGATAGCAACAGCGATAACAACAGCGCTGCCAATCGCCAACAATGAAATAATACGGCCGCTTAAATGGGTCATCCTATTTCAAAGTAGATTTAAGCGCCTCTGCAGCATAGTCGCTGACGTAAATCACGCCAAACTGCTGCTGCCGCACAAAACACGTCTCAGCGGCTAACGGAACCCAGCTCCGAGTGACTTGCTGCCTGATAGCCAATCGCGCGGCCCCATCTGTTGCTTCATCATTCTTCCATTTCCCACGTCCATCATCACGTCCAATTTGGCACAGCTGCCGCTCACAACGCGAAAAACCCGCCACACTCCCCGAATTGGCCGTCTCCCGACGGCGACAACGTATTCCGGCGCTGCGCAATCTCCTGCCAGCCGTTTTTTTTTCTTCAACGAACCCCGTGACCTGCGGACCCCGCGATACCCTCTGCCAGACCCCTCTGGCCGAGACGAGGCTGAGGCTCAAGGCCAACATACCCCGAAACCAACCCCCCCCCCTCCAGCGACGACATCTCCTGCCGACTAGCCCCAGCGCAAAGCCTCGAGGCTTGCTTGCTCCTTCAAAATGGCAGCAAGAAAACTTCAGCAGGAAGTGGACAAGTGCTTCAAAAAAGTGGCCGAAGGCGTCGCCGAGTTCGAAGCCATCTACGAAAAGATTGAGCAGTCAAATAACCCCGCTCAGAAGGAGAAGCTCGAAGACAACCTGAAGCGTGAAATAAAAAAGCTGCAACGCTTGAGGGATCAGATCAAGACATGGGCCGCCAGCAACGACATCAAGGACAAGGCTCCGCTGCTGGAGCATCGAAAGCTGATCGAGACGGTTCGCCTCTCCCCGCCCTTGTGCTCGCCAACCTCGTTGGCGCAGCCGTGGTTACGAGTGCTAACATGCTACTCATCTGTAGCAAATGGAAAAGTTCAAGGCTGTGGAAAAGGCCATGAAGACCAAGGCCTACTCAAAGGAAGGCCTATCGGCAGCTGCCAAGCTAGATCCCAAAGAGCAAGCCAAGGTTGAGGCCGGTGAATTCCTAAGTAACATGGTCGACGAGCTAGAACAGCAGATCGAGGCATTGGAGGCCGAAGGCGAATCGATACAAGCCACCATGAAGAAGGGCAAAAACAACAACGCCAAGGCGGAACGTATTGCCGAGGTCGAGCGCATCATCGAGCGACACAAGTGGCACCAAGGCAAACTGGAGCTGATTCGGCGGTCCCTCGAGAACGGTGGCGTGGACACTGAGCAGGTCAACGATCTAGAGGAGAGCATCCGATATTACGTGACCGACGGTATGAACGACGACTTCATCGAGGACGACGAAATGTACAACGAACTCGACCTTGAGGACGAGGAAGGTGCCTATGGCATGAACCAGGACAACGAAAAGAACTCCTCGCTAGACACTCAGTCCATACAAGACGACCTAACGGTCGATCTCGAACTCCCCAAACCCGTGTCGAGAAAGCAGAAGGAGACGGTAAGGCAGACAACATCACAGACCAAATCTCCCTTACCAGCCCTCGCAACACTGCATACCCCATTATCAACCATCAGCAATGGAAGCTCCAGCGGTCCCGCTATGAAGCCGGCGGCCCTCCCGTCAAGACCTGCCGGAGAAGGCCTAAAGTATGCATCCGCTGCCGCCGCTGCTGCTGCAAGCGATAAGAACAATGTCGGCATATCACCTTTACCTCCACCCCCAGGGGCAGCAGGCTCAGGCATATCCCCTCTGCCCCAAGCATCATCTCGAGCAAGCGCAACAAGCTCGCCCGCCACGTCCTCGGTCCAGCCAGCAGCCCAGCAAGCCGATACCAAAGCTCCCGCATCCATCACTTCTGCGGCCAACTCTCCCGAGCCATCCATTGTCAAGCCAACCAAGCGATCCAAGGCAGCTGGTAAGCAACCGGCAATTCCTGGAACGCCCGAGCAATCGAAAGGTATGTCAAGATGTGAAGCAGAAGTTGTGGAAATTACCCAAGCTAATTTGCGATGCAGCCGCACCCCAAACCAATGGCAACTCCAATGGCAACTCCAACGGCATCAAGCGCATTGCTGAGGAGCCCGAGCAGGAGTCCATCTACCATCTCCCTGCATCATTGCACGATCTTGTTGAGACGTATGAAACGTCGAGGAAACGTCCCCCGCCACCATCAGCCCCATCAACCTTGCGAATGATGAACGTGAGCCAGGCCAGCTGCCCCGATGCCTTGGATGCGGAGGTCCCGCGAACATATCGACCAGACGTGCCGGTGCCTCCGACTGGCTCGGGCTTCCCGCGGGATCCGCTACCTATCTTCGACGACCCACGACTATACTCCCGTATCGACCCTGATACGCTGTTCTACGTATTCTACTACAAGCAGGGGACCGCGCAGCAGTATCTGGCGGCCAAGGCGCTGAAGGACCAGAGCTGGCGGTTCCACAAGCAGTACCAGACATGGTTCCAACGACACGAAGAGCCAAAGAACATCACCGAAGACTTCGAGCAGGGAACGTATCGCTTCTTCGACTACGAGAGCACATGGTCAGTAATCCAGTGATGTGCAAGATTGCAAAACGCATGTACTATTGAATCTGCTAACACCTAGACAGGATGAACCGTCGAAAAGCAGACTTTAAGTTTGCGTATAAGTTTTTGGAAGATGATGTTTAATCAGGAGTGAACGGCTGGTGGCGGGGGCATCCCTGTAGTTACCCGACATTTGGGGTCGTACGTCCGCGCCTAGGTGACGACCGACAATTAGGATCGGCTGCGTGTACTTTGGTTTTTTGTTTTTGTTTTTTGCGATTTAAGCCTCCGGGGTTTAATGGGGGCAGGAAAGGGATGGTAGCCTCGTTTTTTCTTTGTCGAGCTCGGCACACGGGTCAGGTCTAACGTTGGGAGTTACCTCATTGTGTTGAGAAAGGAAACATGGGAAATTCCGACTGCCGGGCATTTCAGCCCTGGGAAACAAAGGAGCTTTAGCTCTTCTTGCACACGGAGTGATCTCGTGGGCCTCGTGCACTGCTGTGACTTAATCGCCTGTCGGCCATGTTACCCAATCAAGAGCAGCCGTCGTGTAGATGTGCAAGCAGCGCTGCAGCTATGCCTATTTACCTTTCTGCCTCGTACACCATGACACGTACTCACCGCTCGCCTCGCCGAAATGACTTGGTAGCATTGCGATACGTTTTTTCACTTTTTTTCAGCTGCTTTCAACCCTGGCACCGCGGGGTTGAGGTAGGGCTTAGGTGTGGCACCTCCTTGCCATGGGTTTCAACAAATTACACACATACACTTTTTTTTTTCAACTTAGGGTGAGGGTGAGGCGGATCGCCAGGAGGGTTGTGCGTAAGACGTGGCACATCCTCGGTTGACCGTTACTGTGAAGCGGTCGTTGAGGAGCAATGAAAGGTAGTTTTTTTTTTTTTGCTTTGGTTTAGGGGGGGGAACCATAACGGTTCGACATGTCCCTCTTGTTTCTTCTGCTGCTTCTAGCGGCTGCGTTGGTGCCCAAAAAGCAACGTGATGGCACAATCAAAGACAATACTTAAATGAGGAGGAAATCTTTCCCGGTTCCAACTGTTTTTTTTCTTCTTAATCTTGATTTTCTTTTTTGGACTGAGACATGTGTCGTTCGTCGCCCAAGACGCAAATGTTTCAACCCTCCACTACCGCTTCGCTTTTTGCGCCTTTACCCTAGAGGAGGAGGAGGAGGAGCCCCAGCCGGCGGGATCGCCTACGAAACGCCATCTGCCAACCCATGCGGTGGACCGTTCTGGCCCAGACAGGATCGCTAAAAAGAACGCTTTCGTCCCATGCGCGGTGCACTTTGAAACGCCCAGACCCAAAAGAGCAAAAAAGGGCAATCATTTGCCAGGGAACAGAGGGGAATAAAAAATTTTTAATGAAAAAAAAACCAACCACCATCTATCGGCCCGGCCGAGTGACAGAATGGAGATTTGCTCACGCTTGGCACGATCGTCTGAGGGTCCGGAAAAATTAACAGCAGCGGCCGCTACGATGCGAAGGTTTCCGCCGTCTCGTAGTAGAGGGAGGGTCTAAATGTGAGATCTAATCAAAGGTAGCGTGGGCCAAGTGACCGGTAAGGTTCGTGCTGTTTCTCTCTCTCTCTCTCTTTCTCTCTCTCTCTCTCCTCTAAACAGGATAGGACCATAATTTTCTTTATTATTATTTCTTTCGATTATTATTTTATTTTTTAAAATACGACAAACCCCTTTGGGACGAAAAGATGGGGAGAAGGTTTGCACTAATCTTGAAACCGGCAGACATGGTGCCAATTGGTTCAGACGGGGGCACCCTTGTCGGCAAGCACGCATACCATTTGCGTGCTATTACATTGGGGGGTGGGAGAGTGCACGACGGCTTCTGGTTTGTGGATATTGCATGTTGTGCTGCTATATCCGTATGCTTCATTTGGTGTATGTGCTCTGTTATTAAACCTTCTTTTTTTCTCTTCTCTTCCCACTCCTCTTGTCGGTACGAGAAGCATTGATCAACTGACTCGAACCGATGGGCCAGCGAATGCACCCCGATGAAACAATAGTTCGCGCAAGCCAAGTTTTTCCTAAGACAAGGGCAAGACATGACATGACAGGGTGGAAATGAAAAAAAAAAAAGTCTCGAAGACATAGGGCACAGGGCAGAGTGCATTCGTAGGAAGGTGTGTTCTATTTCCATGACACATGTTGGGAGGGGACGGGCACACCCTTGGTGTTTCCAACTCTAAAATTCATGTGAGTACGTATGTGCGGTGTCCAAAGTTGGTACTCATTCCTTTTCCCTGCACTTCTTTTTTCCTTCTGTTTTCCTTCCAGGATGGATTCCAAAGTCTGTTCCTGTCTTGGCCCAAGAAGCAGACCCGCAGCGGGAGCCAGGAGCACGCGCACCATATCCGAGCAAGGCAGGTGGGTGATGTGATGATGTTCAGTGATACTCGAAACGCAGGGTAAGGCTCGGGCCAGGCGAGAGGAAAGGGAACGAGAAGGAGCCAGGGGTGGGAGGCTGGGCACCCCGTTCTCCGTTCGATTGACAAGCGACACTAGCTGGAGGTGTTATCTCTAACATTTGACAGGCTGCTGTGCCGCAATCCAGAGAGGGGCCACGAGACAAGGTCCATAGCAGCAGTTTGGCGGGACGAAACCAAGCCAGGCCCAGTCGAGAAGGTGGCAGATAGACCAACGGATGTTGCGGATCTGGAAGGCTTCCAGAAGCTTTCATCTGCCAGCCGTTGGCAACGATACCCCGGCCCAGGGGGCGGCTGCCGTCGGGTGACCTTGCGTCTCAGAGCTCTCTGACCCTTGGCTTTGGCCTGGTTCATCAATGACAGCCCTCGCGCGATCCACTGAGACAAGCAAGTCGCAGCAGTAGTCGCAGCAGTCGCAGCAAGCAACAGCCGCTAGAAGCCAGCGGCGAGCGAACAGGGAGCAAGGGCCGGGGTCTGGGAGGGGTTCTCCGAGAGCCTTTCTTCTCTCGCTGGGTCTCTCGAGAAAATAGAGGGTCACCTATGGAGATTACCAGAGCACGACCGTGATGGCAGAGAGCAGCCAACAACGAACGACTTTTTGGCAAATTGCTGTTTGTCCGTTTCGAGTTGCTGTTATTGTTTACGAAAATGCCAAGCCGTGGAGACTGCCGGCGACTCGGAAAAATCGGGACCACCTAAGCTCCCCCTAGTATTCCAGAGCTCCTGCGGTTTCATCGCTGCAAGCTATCCTCGCACCTTGCCCAGTTGGGAGGAGCAAACGAGATCACCTATGGTGTCAACGAAGAAGGAAAAAAAAAACAAAAAAACTGACGTGCATTCATCCATTCCATCCCACGCAAGCTCGAATGCAACCACTCACCTCTATTTTTGGTTTGTTGCCCGGCTGGTCAGACAACCTGGTCCAAGACAGGGCGAGCTACCCATCTACAACGGGCAATCTGGAAGAGATCGGTCACTCTTTTCGTTCGAGGCATCCCAGACCAAGGCATTTTCCGCCCCGCCGGAACTATTCGCACATTCGAATGCAGGCATATCCGACACGTAAAAAATTCCCCGGTCCCTCATCCGGCCACCGGTCTCTATCCAGTACCTGCACATCAATTGACCAGCGTCTAACGCTGGGTTGCAGTGAAGGGGTGCAAAAAAAGCAAATACGGATACGCATTTCCCAAGATCGTCCACCGAACGATGTGGGGTGGTTCGCAAAGTATCCAGTTGGCCAGGGCAGCAGCAGCAGCAGCAGTAGCGGGTGAGGATGGGGGTCTTGGCGGGGCACCCATCAATCTCTCTGGCCCGTCTCGTCGTAGATTGCACGCGCGTGCTACCGGCGACTGTCGGTCAGCGAGAACCGAACTGTATGGGTGGTGTTGAAACGCGCGATAGCCAAGCGAGGATTGCGATGACGAAACCTTGACCTCTCTCGGATACTACACAACGCAACGCAACGCAACGACCCCGGTCAACACTTATGGATGGGGATTCTTCTTTCTTTGCTGTGAGGACATTGATGGCCCCCCGCGTGCTATCGATGCGGTGAACTGATCGGGGCCACACTGCGAGGAGGAGCTTGATGGATGTACATGCTCGACCCGTCGATGGGATGGGGCTGTGTGTCTTGTGCCCCTGGTTGGCCTCCAAGGGCCAGGCAGCAGGATCAGACGGACGGAACCAGGTTTTTCTTCTTTTCTCCTTCTCTTGTTCCCTCCTGCCTGTCGATGCCGGGAAGTGGATTCTGGCATCTTCAAGGGTTCGACTGCTACAGCAGCAGCGGGGAGCTTTGATGATGTGCTGATGGAGCTTTGATGAGAAATGCCACTGCCGTTGCCGCGACGTGGTATTTTCTTTGTGGCCATCAGGTGTCTTGGCCCCTCTCCGGCGCTGTGGCGTGTGCGGCATGCTGCCCGTGCCCACCTCTTTACAGTCCGTCCTCCCGGCATTCTCCAAGCCCATTCGTGTGTGGTGGGTTGGGTCCAGGTGTGGACATCGAAGCTCCTCCGGCAATTATCAACGACGACTGCCAAGCACCCAAGTGTATGCAAAGTCATCAGCAATCAACGCAACCCGGCCAAAGCCAACCAAAGGCTAAGTGGCTGGCCAGCTAGCCACACGCACCGTGCTCTCACACAGATTGACTACACTTCAACATGCAGAGAAGGCTGCACGACCGATTAGGCTGACACAGTTGGACAGCTAGCTTCAACAAAGCCTCTCACCACAAGGCGCAGGCCAACCACAAAAGCCGTCTTCCGTAATACGGTTTCATTGTGAACCCGATGATTGTCCATGATGCGTGCGTACACGCCAATGGTATGCACTTTTTTCCCCCTCCCTTCTCGCTTCAACTGCATCGACAACAAAACTAACAACCCACACCCCTTCGGAAAAGAAAGAAAAAAATTGACACGGTGCGATGTCTAATTCAACAACCTAGAGCTGAGTCACTTCCCACGTCCAATCCAATCCAATCCAACCTGCAGCTGCTCCCCCTTGTCCCGAGATACCCGCGTACGCCTTTTTCTTCTCCCTCCCAACTTATACGATACATGATTGTGAACTGCGAGTTGGTAATTTGTGGCACCGGCTCGTGTACCCCTGGCTCCCATCTTCAGCCCAGCCAAGTTGGAACAGGGCTCTCAGTTCGTCCCTCTCATCATTTGCCACTCAGAAACTCTGTCTCTCACATCCTTGTATCTGTCCCTCTGTTACCCGAATCCCTACCTGCCCATCCTCCCCTCCCCTCCCCTTCTCTCTCTCCTCCTCCTCCATAGGACCAGGCCACATGCACAGCGTGGGTCAACTGAGCGGATCCCCCAGGTCGCAGAGGGCATGGCCAGCTACTCCCCGCTAATGGTCGCTGGATTCCTCCGATACCGATGGCCGATGTTGTTCGCCGGCTGTCAAACAAGCTAATGCTTGCTTTTGCCGTGGAGCAGCAGGGAACCTGACATGGCAGAGCTTGAAGGCAATGTATACGCAGTGCGGCACTGAATAGGATCGTGATTCAGCCGAGCTATCCATTTCATCTTGGTATGAGTCGGGGGCTGTTATTATTTGTTTCCTCTTGCTCTGCTCAGATTGCCCTTGCGCGCGTGCATAGTTTGTAAGTCTCGGTCGCGGCTGGGCCGATGACAGCGGCACAGCGGCGAATTTTTCTTTCCCCTCTCTGCCCCCGTCCCCTCTGATTCTCCTTGGTCCGAAACATATCCCAGCCAACGTGGTTCATCTCCTTCCAAATCGAAGCTTTGCGCGGCGCGAAGAAGTAGCCTGCGAGTGGAATGGTCGCGCACGCGCCTTGGTAGCATCATGGCCTGTGGGGTAAAGTGACAGGTTAGCTGCTAATTAGCAGCGAACGTGCTCTTGGGTGGGGGACGGCCAGTTGTTATCCCGTGCACCTCGGCGCCTGTCTCACACGGGTCCAGCGCTCCACTATTCAAGCTCTCCTGGCGCGCGCAAGACAGCAGACAGCACCCACACCCGATATTGGCTGGCGGGACCAGCGCCAGGCTCTCGCCGATGAGGTCACCGAAACTTCCATGCCAGGGAAGCTAAGCTAAGCTCCATTCCTGTCGAACGAGAGCACGAGCACTGGCAGCAGAAGCAGAAGTGGGCTCAGAAGCAGACGCAGCAGGAGAAGCGCTACCACAACCACCAGTTCTGCCACACCCGCCTCCACTCCCGTCGCCATGTCGCTACCCGTGGCCTTAATCGCTGTGCGAATGGGAGCTGAAAGAGCGCTGGCAGTGCTCAGCCGTTCCACCCCCCCTCTGGTTTCCCTTGCTCCCACTTGATGCTCTTTCGCCCTCGTCGTCCATCCGTCAGCCCCGACGAGGCGATGCGCCCAAGTAACTACATGCACACGTCAATGTACAGCTCGATGCACTTTGATCTTTTGCCCTTTGGTTTGCCGTTTCGCCTCGACCTTTCTGTTTTGGGCGCCACATTTCTCTGCATGGTTCGTGCGTCGCGCACTGTTTGCTCCTTTCGTCGTGGGCACATGTGCCATCATGCATGTCGTTGCCAGCTATCTTCGCTCGGCCTCGTGGACAAAACCCTCCAACCTGCTCCATCAGCAGCACCGCCTATTCCCGTTGTATAGGTGCTCTTTCTATTCGGCACCCCCCAATGCACTTGGTGATGTGGGGAGCTTGCACCTTTCTTTCAACTTGGCAATCGCTCTCGTTGTGCACCGCGCTGGGCTTGCTTTGCGCACCACCAACCAAGGATTTCTTTGTCAAATTCCGCTGACAAGGCAGCTGCCGCCAAACCACTCCAAGTGCCCCAAAAGCGCGGATCCTCTTTATGCGAGTGTAGGATGCATCGTCCCTGAGACAGTCCTCGGGATCATCCACAGCCTCGCTGACTTCCCCTCCCCCCATTCCTCTTCAGGACACCGGGGAGCGAACCGGGCCAAGGAAAAAAAAAAAATTAGGTGACGATGGCACAGTTTCCCTGGCGGGTTCAGTTTCCAACTTTGCGATTCCGTTGCCCAGGCGGGCACATGCGAATGGGCAATGCCACTTTCCATGTGCGTCTTGTCTGGCATGGCCTCGTCCCGGGGGCAGGTTTTCCCCTCGTTTACTCGTTCAAAGGGAATTACATGATTCGCCTTTTGCTAATATCGGGACCCTCCAGGCCCCGTCAATTGGGCCATGGCATCCCATCCATCACGAGCCAGGGTCCGCCAGATGCTTCGCCCCCGGTCCTGGGCAGCCCCCCTCCTCCTCTCACCCATCTCCACACCACCGCTTTCGCTTTTTTGCTCGACTCTCCATTCCCACTGTAAGTTACGGCACGGTACGTCTCTGTGCATGGATGGTAATTAGCTACGTACCTACCACCATGGCTCGCAGCGATCGACCTGTCTGTTCCCACGACGATAGACATGCACACGATGCCCCGGGGGGCCGCATTGCGTCAGGCCCTTGGCGACGCTAGCGCCCCCGGCAGCATTCTAGAAGCCTAATAATACCCCTTTGGTGCTGGCTCTGGCTCTCGACGATGTACTTGCACTTTGGCCGGGATTCAGGCCCATGCTCGTCTTGCTTGCTGGTTCCTCTACTACACCTTCCCGCCTCACTCCAGGTCAATGTGCGGTTTGGAGCCTCACCTTTGTTCTCCCCGCTGCCCCTAGGATATCCACACACGCACACCCCCCCTCCCTTCTGCACTCCCCTCATCTCATCTCGTCCACCTCCGCCTCAAAACATATATATCGACCTTGGCTGGCAAGCTCCCACCACTCGTGTCCCACTCACACTACACTTCCTGCTTTCTGGGTCATATAATCCGATCCAATCCCATCTTACTCCAGCTGTCGAGCTTGCAATTGCCTTGCTCTTCGCGCCTGGACTTGATTGCTCACCTCATCGTATAAAGCATCCCATTGCTACCTTCAGAGTTCCTCCACCGGAGCTCGCTTGCCTTGACCGCACTCTTTCGCATTGTCGCCAAGGCTTCTGTCTGTCGAGTTCCAGCGCGAGCTCGAGCAACCGACATTTGTTACCTTTTGAAATGGATCCCAACTACAACATCGCATCAGACTTCAACTACTGGCACGACGCGCCGTCTCCTCAGTTTGATCACAAGTCACCAACCCCATACCCTCTGGAGCTTTACCATTCTCTGCCTCTGGCCCGCTACGCCAGCTCAAGTGGTAGCTCATCGTCAATTCCCGATTCACCTCACAGCCTCCAGATTTCAACCCCCACTCTGCAAGCTGCCACTCCTCCAGCTTCTGAGTTCATCATGGGCGACTCCCACCAGCAGGCCAACAACTACATGACATCTTCGCCGGTCACGAGCCCGGTGGAAGACGCCGTCACCCCCAGGGGCGAAGTGTAAGTTGTCACTGTCTGCCTGCCTGCCTCGAGCTCGTTTGTCTCGTCAAGATGTAGACAGTAAACCAACTAATACTCTTCTCTCTTTTTTAGCACGTATCCTGGACGAGACTGGCCCGTATTCTGCCTCATGCCTGGTTGCACCGCGCGACCCTTCAGGCGATGCGCAGACCTTCAACGACACTACAAGAACACGCACGCCCCGGACTCGCTTAAGGACAGCTACCTTTGCGATTACCCCAAGTGCACACGCTCCCGCGAGCCCTTTCACCGCCGCGACCACTTTCGGGACCACCTCCGAGAGTATCACCGCGAGGACATCCAGAAGCGCGGCAACGCCGTCAACGAGGACTGGCTCGAAGGTCGTTACCTCCCCACGACCTGGTGGCGCTGCCCACGATGTCTCGTCCGCGTCTACATCTCCAAGCACGGATTTGAGTGTCCAGGATGTAAGACTTCGTGCGAGTCCAAGCGCAAGGAGCGACGCCGCCGGTGCACATGAGATGAGAAATCAATTCTCTGCCGGCAGGACACCTTCTTTCTCATCTTGGTCGCCCGATGAGTGTGGGGAAGCTTGAGCCCGGCTCAACATTGCTGTGGCCGCCTCGGGTCCGATCCCCAAGACATGTGGAAGAGCGGGACGGGAAAGGGTGGCCAGCTGTGTTTTGCCCTTGGGAAATGCCTTGCCCCTCTTTGCGAGCCGTGGCCCTCGAGAAACGAGGCTGCAGTGGCCAGGACAGCAATGGGCTATCTGTCGTCGTCACTCGTCACTCGTCACTAGCAATGCTCTATGCCACCACCATACGCATGCAGGGCAGCAAGGGGACTTACTAGGCGTTTTTTTTCCACTTTCACACTTGCACTCGCGCGCGCGCACACGCACACCCTGCTCTGCCTCACCTTCGACCCTCCACCAGCTTCGCACCCCTTGTCCAAACACCTGGCTCTATCGAGCCAACCAAAATCCCCCCAACACCATCTCATGTCACACAGATCACACACAACACACACAACACGCTCGAACCCGCATCACACCCTTGCTCATCCATGTTTCTTTGCGCCTTCCATGGCGCTTCTTTGCATCATCATCCGTCACCGCCCAGGCTTGGTCGCGCTGCAGATCAGCCTGTGAGGCTGACACGCTGAGAGAATTGTTCTAGAAGCGGGGGCCTGGTGGCTGGGGGCTGTGCATCCGCCCAATGTCCTTCCTATCCGAGCCTTTGCTTTCAGCCCCACACCACCCCCGCCTGCGTCTCTCTCTCCGACAGGGTTAATTAGCTAGACACTGATGGCTTTGTCGTCGTGCAGCTGAGATAACGAGAGACGAGACAATGTTTTGGCCTGTTGGTGATGGATGGATGCGCGCATGCTTCCACGCTTGCTTCTTTATCCATTCTAGTGTTTGTTTTTTTATGGGCTGGTTTACGAACCCCCTTAGCTTTCTGTATTTGCTTTTTGTCACACACATTTTTTTTATTGTTCCGCAACGCAGTCACGATGACACTACACTTAGAGAGGGAAATAGACGGGGTACTGGGAGTTCTTTTTTTTTTTTTTGCCATTTTATCCTGTTCACTTTTATTTTCATTTTCAAAACACTATATACCTTCGTTTTGCAACTTGTTGCTTAATACAACGGCGCATGGGTCTGTTTTTTTATTTTATTCAACCTGTACATTGAGGGGGGCACGGATGTACGCTTGGGTACTTTTTCGATAGACGCTCAATACCTACAGAACTCGGGTACAGATTAGATGATACACACACACACACACACACACACACACAAATCAAACTTGTTTGTGCTTTTTCTTCCTACTTCTTGACACGAATGGCTCAATTCTCAATGTCCGCGCGTTTCTCACCCCTTTGATAAAATTGACTTTGCGCTTCTTGTTACAAGACCAAAAGGTTGACCAGGGCCTCTGAGTGAAATGCTCACAAAAAGCAACATGGGCGGATGACTGGACTGACGTTGTACCGGCCACATCAGCCCGGTCTAACCATGAACAGCTAATCGCCCAGACACACACAACACCCTCTCAGCTCAGCAGCGATGGCATTTTCTCCCGGTCGATCGCAAAACAACCAGGGATGCAGTTCCCCAGGACCCCCAATGCGACACTGCACCCGCACAGGGCAACCCGGACTGCAAGGACGAGCGATACATCACACCGCAATCGTAGCCTTCGTGCGCCCGCCCGTGACCTCATCACACATGCAGCCCTCATCCCTACAATGTCACCCCCCTCGCCCCGTTCATCATCCTTCTATCCTTCCATGACTGTTCCATGACCGTTCTATGCGCCTTCGATGCGTGTTCCATCTGCAACCCCCTTTCCCTCCCCTGCCTTACCTCGAAGAACATTCCTCGATTGGGTCATCTTCGTAGTCTGGCATTGCGCGAAAGTCTGGTCGTCCCTCTGGCCTGCGATGCCTTTTGCCTCGTCGCCCGCCCTTCTTGTTGGCCCTGCTGCACACCTCCCCCTCCCCCAGCTGCTGCTGCTGCGTTGGATGGTGGCTCACACTAGCAGATGGTAGACTGGCTAGTCTACCAACGAATAGCTGGGGTTGGTGGAATCGGAAGTCCGAATGTTGCAGCCTGGGCGATCCAATGTTGGTGGTGCCAGAGCTTGCCAGCGGTGTCCCTACCGTCTCGGTTGGATCGGCCCTGTGTGAGACCATTTTGGGGCTGCGGGAATTTTCTGAGTAATTCGAGTCCAGGGCTGCGACCGGGGCTGGGCTTCTCGAAGGATTCTCCCGTAACGATGCAGGCGGCTCTGCGACAACACCGTGAGCATCAGCCCTGGCAAGGTATGGGCAGTGGATCGTCTGATGCCTTGCTTCAACACCCCTTCTCTCTCTTATTTCGGTCGCGTCTCCATCAAGCACAAACTTCTTCCATACCTCATCCTCGTCCTCCGATGCCTGTTCTAGGGTGTCATTGGATCCGGCCTCGCCGTGCTCATGGGTGAGCAAATCCAAGAGGTCCTCCGTGTTGAGCGGATTGGGGGGTTCCGTTTTCAATGGAAGCGTGAGGTCTTTGTTGCCGTTGATTGACTTTTCGCTCCCTCCACAGATTGTGCTAACTTTTCTTTTGGGAGGCACGGTTTCTGAACTTGTCTCTGATATCGGACCATCTTGATTTTGCGGCAGTTTTGGCGACCCTAGTTCGTCTTGATTTAACCCCGAGTTCGGGCTCCAACATGGAACCATTTGCATTGATGGCCGTGCTGCTAGTAACAACTTCAAGTTACCCACTCGCAGATCTCTCTCCTCTCCTGTCTCGCCCAAATGAAGTGCGGTTGATTGCTCATCTAAGCGGTCCCGACAGTGGCTTGGCCCGGGTGTGATGAACGGTGAAGGTGCATTGCCACCATACGCATCGGAATCATTCCGCCGGTCGTCACTGTCGTCGGGATTAAGCCAAATGTTCCACGCTTGGTCATCTGCTGCAGCTCGCGCGTTCTCACAGGGGATACTGCCGATCCGAGCGACTGCGCTGCTAGTGTCCTCTGGGCTTGGAGTGCGGAGATCAAACAGGTCAGCGACCCGCCCTAGAGTAGGCCGGGGTTGATGTATGAAGTAGGGCGAAGAATGCACAATGTATTGAGGTTGGTCCTGGGATCTCTCTCGGTGTCCGCTAGTGCAGCGATCGGAGGAGGAGCCAGAGTTGGATGCAGAGCTTGGCACTTGGCATGATCCCCAGGAACCAGAGGATGTTTCCAGAGGATGCCTTTCGCGGGGCAAAGGAATATGCGTCGAAAAGACATTCCTTGAGGAAGGGAAGGGGGAATTCTGTGTCGCTGCTGATCCTCTTTGGATAGAAACCCGAGGCTCCAAAGTGGGCGAAGGATCAAGATGGCCTGTTGGACTCCTTACGGAATTGCTTCCCTCGCTCCATCGAAAATCATCACCACCAATTCTAATTTTAATATGTTTGTTTGTGCTATGATTCCCGCGGCTTCGTCCCTTGCAAGCCTGCGAAATCTTCTGCTGGTTCGTCTGGACTAGGTTTGGGTCGCAGTTCGAGAGAAGCTTGGCATGGCTACCTCGACGTGAAGAGGGACCGACCGATATGGGTTTTTGAAGGTTAACACCAACCCAATCAGGCTTTTCGAGAAGTTTTAGTCGTTTCGAATCGAGGTTGGTATGGGAATGCCGCTGTGGGGAGGAAAGCTTGCTGGATCGAAGGGAATTGTTATCTCTCGGCGAGCTGGGCGCAGGTTCTTGGCCACAGCTCTGGCTTCTTGGCCTCTTCAAGAAGCCGGCGGGTATTTGGGAAGGATATGACACGCTTTCGCGGTCGGATTCGGTCTGATAGAGTTTTTGGATGTAATCGGGGACGAAGGACAACGGGGGTATCGTGTTCGACGCGGTGGCCCCGTGGTGTTTACGAGCACGAGCCTTGGCAAAATATCTTCTCTGTCGATCTGCGTCCGGATTCCACCCCTTTCTTCTAGAGTGTCGTGCTAGCGATCCCTCTATCCAGTTCATCTTGGGTTGTATGCCAAGTTTGCTGAACAAGGTTGTGTTTTGTCGAGAACGCGAGGTTGTTGCGTTGAAGTGTGCAGAATGGCAAGCATAGCAAACATGAAATAGGAAAGCGATGCCTACGCGGGCGCCTGCAGGTGACAAACAGCTGGGCCTTAACAGCTGTTGCCATTCAGGGTTGAAAAGCGAGCTGTTCCACTCAGGTGTCAGATCTTGTCATACAATGGTATCCTGAGTTTACCTGCACGCATCAGATACAGTTGGTGTGGTGTCACTTAGATGACAATATGACAATGACATTAAGGTTTACTGCGGAATGCAATTGCACCTGCATTTAATCACATACAAATTAGTGGTTACAACGGGATGATGAACTGCGACTGTGCCTCGGAAGCACAGCGAGCAACATGATAACAATGCATACACTGATGCTTACACTATGTCTTGTGCCCCCTTTGTTTTTTTTTCCTTTCTAGTTTTTTTTTTAAAAAAAAAATTGAACCTGAGTTATTCATTCTACTACGTATTTGCCATGTTCGGGTTGAGGGAATTCGCCTCTCCCCTCCTTCCATTAATTTCTGCTATGTAACATGTTTATTTTCATCATGAACTCAAAATTGTGAAGTTTGCTAGGAATGTCCAGATTGTGCCACCGCGACTTTCAGTAACATCGCCTATCCCTTAAAACAATTTAGTAAGGTATTTAGTCCTATAAAAATAGATCAAAGCTATATTTCATCTTTTGGTACAAATTGAGGCCATTCTCAGTCAACTTGGGCTTGGCGGTGTACACAGTGCTTATATGTGTTTATCAACACTTTGCACTGTATTGCACAGGCCAGCTAAGCTCCAGCTGATGACGGAGCTCCCTCAACGCCAAGACAGCTGCATCATCCCGCCACATGCCACTTAGCGACACCATTTTCATTCACCAAGGAATCGCACTCACTCGACTACCACCCGCCACTCCAGCGTCGCTCATAATTTAGCCCAGCATGGCGGACGCAGAAGAAAAGGCCCGCCAGGAAAAGATTGCGGCCGCCAAGAAGCGTGTTCGTCATGCCTGACCCCTCTCTTGATCAAGTCAGCTAACCTATCGGATCGCAGGTTGAGCAGATGAAGAAGAACAAGAAAAAGGGCACCACATCCAAAAAAGCGAAGCCAGAAGCCGCTGAACCAGCCGAAAAAACATCCGAAGCACCTCCGCCAAGCGACAAGCCTGTTCAAGACGAATCCAAGGACAAAGCGACCGAGGACAAAGCGACCGAGGACAAAGAATCCGAAGAGGCCGTCGAAGAGCCCCCAAAGGATAGTTCCGAAGATTCTTCCCCATCAGCAACACCATCACTCGCACAGCAGTCCAAGCTTAGGTCAACTTCGTTCCGTGCCGCCTCTGTTAGCGCTGGCGCTCTGTCGCCTGTCCCATTCAGCCCTGTGGAGGGCGACACTGCGCCTGAAATATACAGAAAACATGTCGCAAAGATCGAGGAACTCGAGAAGGAGAACAAGCGCCTTGCTAAGGAAGCTTCAGACTCTGAGAAGAGATGGCAAAAAGCCGAGGAAGAATTGGCAGATTTAAGGGAGGCTGAGGAGGAGGACGATGATGCAAACGGCGCCGGAAACGCCCAGGTCGATAAGCTGGTAAGGATCACCAATTTACACGTGGTGTTAACCAACTAACGATCATGATAGAAGAGCGAAATCGCCTCTCTTCAACGCCAAAACTCACAACTCCAGCAACAAGTTTCACGAGGCTCGGGTCACGGCCATGGCCATCGACAATCCTTGTCCGTGCCCGCTCCTCCTGCTGAGCTACGAGCAGAGCTTGACTCAAAGACTGCGACTATTGAGTCTATGGAAATTGAAATCTCCAAACTCAAGGCACAAGTTGGTCGTCACGCCAGCGGCTCATCGTCTGAAAAGGAGCAGATCACGGCTCTTGAAGAGAAGTTGGCCCGCGCAGAGGTTGCTGCAGGCAAGGCTCAGCGCGAACTCCAAGACTTGAAACGCAATCTTGACCGAACAGCTGAAAAGGCTGTGCGGGAAGGCAGCGAGCGAACAAGTGCTGAGACCAAGGTCAAGACACTAGAACACAGTCTTGAAGCGGCCGAAGCGGCCAAAGCTGAACTTGAAAAGAAGGTGGAGGGGCTGGAGAAGAAGGCTACCACTTTAGCCACATTGCACAAAGAGCAAGACTCCCGTCTCCAAGCACTAAAGAGAGAAAAGGAAGAACTACGGTCCAAAGCGGAGAAGCTGGAGAGCGAAAACACCAAGCTGCGAAGCCGCAAGTCAACAGAAGAAGGTGGCGGCCTAGACGACGAGGGAGTCGACGAGCTTGAGGATGAGGGTCGGCTTCGACTTGAGAAGAAGGTCCGGGCTCTGGAGGCGGAGCTACACGAACTTCGAAGTGGTCATTGGATCGGAAAACGAAGAGAGATGGAGGCCAACAGCCCCGGCTTCCACGATGTGGATCTTTCTGGCGGGTACATGACGTCTCCGGCTCAACGCAAGGCTGGCACTGGTGGCATCAGTGATTTTCTCACCAGCGGACTCAATGCACTGGCTGGCGGCGGCGATGATGATGAGCTCCTAGATGACGACGATATGGACTTTGACGAGAATGCGTTCCGTCAAGCACAAGAGGAGGAGCAGCAGAAGCGAATCGAGCGAATCAAGGAGATTAAGCGATCGCTAAAGCACTGGGAGGGCTGGAGGCTCGATATTGTGGAGCACCGCAGGGGCGGAAGCGAGGGCGTGGGAGAGATTTTCGACGTGTAAAATCAAGATATCTGGAGTTGGAGCTACACGTGTTGGGATACCATTATAGCAGGTCAGGTCTGGGTAGGCGTACAATAAAACGCGAAGTGCAATTTCTGAAATGACCAAGTTTGCGTCGTTTGCGATCATACAAGATTTCTAACCCGTCAGGTAGCCTGTTGTATACCTCAAAATCACAATACACGAGATCAGTCCTTGGGTTTTAATCGCAAGATCAACACAGAGTATGTGGTAAATGAAGACCAGCCAGATTTGCGAATGAGAATGTCGGGCAAAATTCTATGTGAGCCCCAGTTGCATTCTCTAAGTGACACCTGATGCCACCCAATTTTTGCCATCATCCCAGCATTTCAACAGCCAGAAACCAATGTGGCAAAACATTGAAACTAAGATGATACAATAAAGCGGTATTCAATCACGATTCGCACCTGGAACTGAAGCAATTGGCCAGTCGAAAACGAAACGCTCATGACTCAAACTAGCCGCACAGTCCACGCCGGAGATTTACTCCGACATCTCGAGACAATTTCGGTAGAGTTTTCCGGCGCCAGCGGGTGACTTGACGATGAGTCTAATCCAGACACTCGATCAAGAGCAGTTCCATGCCTGGCCAATCCCTTTTCGGAAAGTGGCCAATAGCTAGTTGGTATCCAAAAGTTGTCAATTGTGAGTCAATCGGACGCCCTTCGGCCATGGCCAGGCGACCAAAAAAAAAAAAAAGGTTATATAAAGTAGCATATTAGCAATGCGGGGTACGACTTGGTCAAACTATCGTCAAATAATCAATAGACATAACATTGAACTAGGTACTGAAGGTGAGCCTGCTCTTTTTTT
>VTGD01000242.1:0-24521 GCA_013406985.1 Calonectria crousiana | reverse complement strand
GTGGAGGGTGCACGTCCCCTCACCCCCGGCGGAATGCGACTTCAGAACGCCTAGTCGGTGCACTGTATTGTAGGGACGTGGTGGTTCGTGGTGAGCAGGCGGCTACCGCACCCTACAGGCGGTAATGCGATGCCCCCTCTGTAGCGGGTTTGGCGCGGATGGTGGGCGACGGTGACACCGGTCGATCCCTCGCAATGCGCTACACGGGAGGCATCCGCCGGCTTAATCTATCTATATCGGCGCTCTACATATGTGACGTGGGAGCTCTCTGGCAGCTTGATCCTTGGGATGACCCGGCTAGTGGATGATATGCGACAGAGATGGCGGGCGGGCGGGGGAGATTCATGGGCCGGCAGATGCAACGAGTTTCCCTCGTTTTCGAGACACGCCTTTGGGGCAGAAACCTGTCGCATTCCGTGGGACTCGTGGCAATGTTCCGCTGCGACTGTGATTAGGCGGTGACACCCGCTTAACCGTCCGATCATGGTTCTGTTTTTATTTATTTATTTTTTATTCGCTGTTCGTCCAACCTGCGTGCTCAGGCAGCAGCTTTGTCCCGATTCAGCTCGTCCAAACCTTCAAAACACCCGTTCCTGGTGCCTCTTACCAGTGGCGGTTGAGTTAGCTAGCGGGCTCTTTGACCCCATAATACCAACGCCCCGAACGATCAGCAAGCGTAGTTTCTATTCAGGTACGGGCAACGAACGACGCGCAGCGAGCAGGAAACGCATTTGCTCCTCGTGGGGAACGGTCGGCTGTTGACGCCCCCCAAGCCTCCAAATGACTCTCGCGACCCGGCAGCCAGGGGACTCCCCTGAATTCTCTCGGGCCCACGCTCCCGGGTTTCCTTGGGTCCCTTGGTTCCCTTTCGATCCCCTGTAGGGTCCCTCCTCAGTGGCAATGCCAATGAAATGCCCAATCCCCGGAGCGCCCGTCCCGGTCTCCAGGGCCCATCAGGTCCCGTAAGGTCCCCTCTCTGCCACTAATGAGGAGTGCCGGGGACACAAAGGGTCCCTCCCCTAGTCGTCAATCTCTTAGTGACCTACCTTGTACCCGCACTTCCGTCCCCTTTCTCGGCCTACTGGGCCAACCACAGTTGGAAATCTCACACGCTCCAAAACGCGCCGCCTCCACTAGCTCGCCTGCACTGTGTTTGTCTCGCAATCCGTGTCCTGTCTTTTTTGTTCCTGCATTGTCAGCGTCTACATCCTGGGCAGACCGAACATGTATCACCACGTCCGCGCTGTAATCACGCTTTTTTCTCTCTCCTTTATGCGAGGGGACTCGGTTGCCCTGATCAACCACAAACACACACCGGATATACCATGCGGGGACTGGGAATAATCCAACCGCGAAACCAAGTCTGACCACGCACGCGGTGCATTCTAGATTCCCGATACCCCTGCTCCTCCTCCCGACAGAGGCATAGTACGTGTGATCTCACCTACAGAAGTACAGAGTGCTTCCTCCGGTGAATTTGGCTTAGCCACCCTTTCAGCCCGTTTCTGGGCCAGAACCGGCTCGCTGGGCCAAGGGCCGCTCCGGACAGCTAGCAGGCATCGGCCCAGCTCATTGGGCACCGTCGTCGTTGATTATCAATGGGCATGGACATGCGCTGCGTTGCTGTTACAGGTCTTCGTATTCCGCAGCGCCAGCGTCCAGATGGCTCCTCCTTGCATAACAAAAAAGCAACCCTTCACCACATCAACACGAGCGGTTCTCCTCACCAACCACCCATGCGCCCTGTGCACATCTCATCTCGCCAGCCATTGACGTAGTTTGCCAGACCCCCCCCCCCCCCCCGCTGAATAAATTTCCGTTGCCTCAGATCCCGCTCGTCCCGGCACCTCTGCTATCAGATTGCACTGTGTCGCATTGCCCAGCTCATGCATGGCGACTTTGCCTTGTCCCACCATCCCGGCGAAGCTACATGCTGAGGCATTATCGATGTTTTCCCGCCCACCCCTTCAATCCTACCCTGGTTTCACATGCGGGCAGCATTTGAAAACAACAGCATCAGCAACCAACCCGCCAACCGGCTTTGATTATTCGCACAAATCACGCGCCCCCAAGTCCAATCTCCCACCAATGCGCCTCTTCCAAACGGTCGGAAACCAGCAATCTCAGAAGAAAGTGACTATAATCCAATAAAAACAAAATAGCAGCTAAATACACCACTAAAACCAACCCGTGATGTACGCCATGATTGACCATTCATTATTTTGAGTTTCGCCAGGCACTGCGACCCGGGGAGAAGTTCTAGCGGTCAAATACCCCATCCTTCCAAACGAATTTTACTTTCGGAGGATGCTAACCGAGAAGCATAAACGTCATATCACCAAGTGGTTAGCGGTCTAGTTTGGTAAGCGAATCCCATTTGTCAGCGTTGTTCGGGCATTCAGTCTCCTCCGCATGTGTTTGCGGTGAGCAGAAATGCCAACATGGACTGTCCTATCTCGAATCTGTGGTTCCGGGCATCCGTCTATCATGCTATGTAATGCCGATAACTTATAGATGTAAAAATGAAAGAGAAAAAAAGAGTTCGCTAGGCACGAATCACGCAACAGCCGCGCAAACACCAGAACCCCGCAGGGAAACCCAGGCCATCCTCCCCAGCCATCCTGTCAGGTCAAGGCGCCACACAGGAAACGTATTCGCAAAGCATATATGTGTTTCAACCTGCAAGATAAGCTCAAAGCAGGCCACTAAGGGTAAATTCAAATCACTGGAAGTCGGTATTCAAGCAGAGTGTGAAGGTAGATGCTGGCGATCTTGTTTCACCGGGTAAAAACTGCTGCCAACATCCTGTTGAGCGCTCCATTGCGAAATCAGGGTTCAGGCAAGGCTTGTATTGTGATTTTCTCGCATTGCCTATTCGGGCAACCGAATCTCTGTCAATCATTGCCGAACCACACGCCCGTGCGAACAACTAGCAAACGCCATCGCCAAGCACGACAACGAACATGAAGGAGAGCAAGGGGGGCACCTTGGAACGCGCACATCCTCAACCAATCCTTGACAGGAGAATGGCTGCGCGCCGGCTTTAGGGTGTTAAAAATAAATAAAAACCTTCAGCGGGCCAACTTTTGAAATTATTGCTCGCAGTTGACCAGCGCGAATGAGCCGCCGGTCAAAAGCGATGGCTGGCAACTAAAGCAGATGATGCCGGCCGTGCACTCTCCCCCCCCCCCCCCGCAGGAAACCGGCGCCGTGATATAAAGTTGTTAGAGTGAAGCCGGTATCTCCCAAGCCCGAAGCAGCTGAGAGCTGTGCCGTCTTGGAAGAAATGTCCAGCCGGCAGCCGCAGACGAAACGTTCCTCTGAGACGAGGACAATCAACGTCTCTCTTTTTTTTTTTTTTTTTTCCTTTCTCAAGAAGTTTAGATCGCCGTTCAAGGCAGCTGCGATTCAAGATTAGCTGCGCCACCGGTCGTTACGGCGGCGGGCAGACGACCGAACCATCTCCACCAGAAGAAGGAGCTGGGATATCCCGGCCAACGCCAGCGTCAATGGTTGGGCAGGTTGCTCGTTCAAGCAAGAGCAGCATTGTTAGGTTGGGCCCGGCGATGCTTTTTTCACACACGTCGAAATTAATTGGCGCAGGTTTCCCGCTCTTCTGTTCTACTTGGTGAGGGTAATCCCGTCAGAAAGCGGTTGGCTCGTCCACAGTCTTTCTTTGGGCGCAGTGCAAGCAAGACTCAGCCACGTCTTAGCATTGGTGATATGATCCCCGACTGTTCCCTCGGTGCGTCCCCCACTTTGGCCCTGGTTACCTCCAGGATATAGCCGCTGGCTTGTTGATGGTTTGATTCGACTTTATTTTCAGCCTAAAGGCTAAATCCGAAAACCACAACCATCACCCTCGCGCCAGACCGTATGTCGCTTGCTTACTTGCATCACACGCCATGAAACGTTAGGGTTTACATTAGCATTGGTTTTATATCATGTTTTCATGTCAGCAATATTGGTATCACTAATCGTGTCCTATCTTTTAGGATGGTTTTCAGTCTAGTCTCCCCCCAAGCATGCGTATCTTACAACAAAGGCGTTTTGTCAGCCTATGCATAGCAGGCATCCTAGTTATACGAAAGGGCCCAACACGCGCGCAGTCACCAATGTTTTGCAAATAGCCGGTTTAAACTTTACTTAAAAAGGAGTGAATTTCAGAAATAAAATCAATGTGATGAAACTTGATAGTTTAGCAATGATGCAGTGTTGCTCGATAACAGGGGTATAAGTAACTGCCTACAACGTAAATATTATGCTATACTTAGGAATTTAGCAGGGTATCAGAGAGCATAGCATCCAGGACGTAGTGCCCTGGCATGTATCTTCTCGAGTTGTTTGTTGTTTGATCAACCCTGCTTCTCGACAGACGTGTGGCCTGGGAGTTCCTTCTCGAGCAAATCCAGCTTGCCCTTCTCCTTGGCTTCCTGCACGGCAGCAATCTCTGCAACCAGCCTGCTGTTTCCTTTCTTGGTCTTCCAGGCAGGGAGGGCACCCTCACGGAACAAGTCCTCAACCTCTTCGATGGTCTTGCCACAGGTCTCGGGGTAGCTAAGCGGGCGTTAGCAAATTCACAGCTTCTTGGCTTCGAGCAGAGCCAACTCTCCAATCGCACTCGGGGTGGAACACTTACGTGAAGAAGGCTTGGATGGCAGCACCGATGCAAAGAACTCCAAAGATGATAAAAATCTTGCCCTGGATATTCTTGAATCCTGGAGGTGTGAACATTCCTACATTTCAGTCAGCACCCAGAAACACACATGCCACAACGAATTCTCGGTCATACCCAGAGCAAAGTTGAACAACCAGTTAGCCTCGGCCGCCAGGCCCATGCCCATGGCACGAGTACCAGTCGACCACACCTCAGCGGCGTAAATCCAGGCCACGGGAGCCAGAGTCAGGGCATACACAATGATTAGGAGATAACTGAAGGCGATGACAGTATAAGCGGGAGACCCCGTGACCTGCACAACCACGTTTGCGTTGCCTTCGACGCCACCAGGAACTGGCTTTCCGTGGCTCATAATCATGGCGCCGACAACAAAGTGGCACAGACCCATGGCGAGGGCTCCGTATATAAGAAGAGGGCGACGTCCAGTCTTGTCAATGAAGAAGAACATGACTGTTGTGAAGACAATGAAAAGCGCGTACTGGACACCGGCGGAAATTAGGTTGATCCTGCCCTTGAGATTGGCCATCTGGAACACGTAGGGCATGTAGTCTACATCATGGCTGTTAGTGAAATCGTTCGGAAAAAACGATAAGAATATCTCAATCAATCAAAGCCCAAACAGGAACTGAAGTGGACGTGATTTCCAAAAATGGAAATGCGGGGAGTTGGAGTGGGGAGTGGAAATCGGGGTTAGTCAGTCAACATCACGAGTCTTCCCGTCCCACTTCGGTGACGACATCAGAAAAGATTCAATGGCTTCATCTGCTTCACCAGCGCCCCCAAATACGCAGAGGTCAAAATGAAGAGTTTTCGGGTTCGCATGTGTGTATCAGGTTCAAAAGGGAACGGGCTTAGTAGGGCCTTCATATGACAGGGAGACGCACAAACCATGACATTGGCACCGGACATTTGCTGCCAAGCCTGGACAGAAAGCCCAGCCATTGTTCTCTTCCACATTCCTCCCTTGACAAACCTCCGCCATCCCTGGCCGGCTTCCCGTTCCTGAGCGAGCGTCTCCGTAATCTCGCGCCATTCGGCAATAACGAGGGCGTCCCCGCGGTCACCGTTGGCCTGGATATCGGCCAGGGTTTGGATGGCCTCCTCCTCGCGACCGACCTTGGCAAGCCAACGCGGAGATCGAGGGAGGAATGGAAGACCAATCATGAGAAAGACGCAGGGGATGAACTGGGTTCCCCATGCCGTTCGGAACGACGCGGGGCCGTTGATGTAACCACATCCGTAACCGATAAAGTACCTGTAGGCCTGTTAGATATTTTTCCTCCGTCTCTTAGGCTGTACCAACATGATTAGAATTCCCCATTCAATAGCGAGTTGTTGAATAATGATGATTCGCCCACGACGTTCCTAGCTCAATGTGAGAAATACCTTCAGCCACTGCAGGAAACCAATACTAACTCGTTTGGCGATTTCAGCCAGGTACACTGGAACCTGCGACGACGTAATTCCTACAGTGACTCCATTGAGAACACGGCCAGCGACGAGAGAACCGAAGCCATTGGTGGCAACCTGCACAGCAGTGCCAATCAACCACCAAATACAGGCAAACATGATGCTACAAGCACTGTCAGCAACGGGCTCTGGACCAACCAGTGGTAGCCAGCTTTCACATACCTGTCACGACGACCCCATTTATCAGAGATGGGGCCGGCAATCAGAGAACCAACGACGGAACCAGCCGCCAGCGCAGAACCAATGGCACCCTGCCTGACACCGCTCGGGTTGTCAAAGAAATCAATGTATTGTTCCGTGGTGACGATGGCGGCCATGGAGGAAATATCGAAACCGAAGAGCATGCCGCCCACGGTGGCTACGCAGGCCACAAAGTACGTGTTTGCTAGGAAACGCGGCATGTTGGTGAAAAAGGCATCAAGGGAACTTTGTTGATGGAGGGAAACTCACTAATCTTGGGTAGTTTCGCCATGATGGGCAAACAATCCCACAGGGAGCAATTGGCGTGGATATGAGTGTAGTATCAAGAGCCTAGGGCCCGAGGCAGGGTTTTTATTTATTTTATTTTATTCTTTTCAAGAACAGACGAGTCCTGAATCTTTGGGGAACACTCAGGATATATACGCCGATTTCCTGACCCTTGTCTGGGGTTTAGTCTTTGTGTGTGCCAGCTCGCAGGTTCGCCCTCGCTCGTGCTTCCCTCTCCAAGTTGCCAGGTTCTTGGCCGCAGCCAAGAAAGAAGGGGTCTCCCCAGTCGGATGCCTCTCTTTCCAAGGTGAGAAAGCTGCGGTCAAGGTTCCAACTGGTGCATTTGTGAATTCTTTTGGGGGGTTGAGGCAGGCTACAATAGGTGCGCAAGAAAAGCACCCGCTGCCACGAGCGAAGAAAAGGCCAAGGCGCCGCGCCTCGTAGCCAAGCTGATCAACGGTGCCCCCCCGTCGAGCAGATGCAACATGGAGCGCCAACTGGCCGTGGTAGGGCTTCTTGGCAGAGCTGCTTCGAGGAATACATGGTGACCCGAAGGCCCGACTCTGGCAACGCCGATTGGTGCGCGTTTCGTATTGGGGAGTCTCGCCACGTTCACCAACACCATGTCTTGTGGGCAGCCGCATAACCTTTTTTGATGCGGGGACCGAGTGTTTCGTCTGCGGTGGAGCACACCCTGGTGAAGCATAAGCCAACCTCAGTCGTCGCAACTCGATGCGAAAATATCAAAGCGCCTTGGCTTGCGCTGATCACTTGGGTATGGTCGGCCGCTTTGCATTCCCCATATACACCAATGCGCTTGTTCACCAAGGTCGGTCTTTTGCTCCGTCTCGTCCCCTACAAATCCAACGATCTGCGTCTGCGAACGTGGCACCCTGAGGCACTGCTCTCCAGCCAAGGGAGGGAAGGGGATGTTATCATGTGACATGGGGTTGCGATATGCTGGTTAATTGACGTTGGTGCAGGGAGAAACCAAGGAGCATTGCGTATGTGGCGTCCGAAGCCCGTCTTCTCGAATGCCTCACGGACCAACCAAAGGCATCAGCGATTCCAGCCAAGCCTTCCCGTCTTACTTGACGCGTCAAGACGGTTAAATGTGAGTATATGTGTAAATGTGAGACGGGCGCGTTTGCGAGCGCCCTCAGACACATCAACAGGCACATTGTTTAGAAATTGCAACAAGACACTAAGCGACCCAAAGACAGCACCGCGGTCCATGCTTGGCAGACATCGTCGTCGGGAAGCCCTCGCTTCACATGATTTCTCGTTCGGTTGCGTCACAGATAATGTGACAAGTCTCAAATACACAATCCTGCCATGTAACCAACCATCCGCCATGGGTTTGTGGCACTTTGAGCCCCTGCTCTCCCGGTCATCACCCTAACTGGGGGGTTGCTTTCAGGGTACATTCCCCGCACCCTCTCCCATCCATCGACCCCAAAGTCTAAAAGGCCCAACCTAATCATACGACGTGATGCGCCCCAGGTCGCCTTCTGCTTGGTCACATAGCTTCCCGCTTGTCGCCCGAGTCCGAAACTTGCAGCTGTCAATTGCTTTTGTCAGACCCTAAACTCTCAATCTCTATTTCAACAACCGCTTCCTTAAATCTAAGCCTTCCCATCCTGTTTAACACCCCAGGATTAATACAGGGTCGCCCGTCTATTGGAGGCTTCTCATAACTCCGAATTGCTCACCACCACTCATATCCGTAATGATGGCCGTGCAACAAGCAATTTACATGATGATTCCGTTAGGCAGTCGTAATTAGGAAAGAGTAATGAAAAACCAAAAAGAAACCCATCTACCCCGCCTGTATGACTGACTCCCTAATCGCTCCTTCAAGCGGATGCAACCCTCCCAAACGCACCGTCATACCACTCGGATCTTATCCAGCACGAGCCGAACATGTGTTCTCAGCACCGCCTCTACCACGTGTACTGCAAGCCCAATGAAACCCATCCATCACATTGTTCCAGGAGCCGGAAGCTGCTCGGGGCCAAACGACATGGGCAGCAGCTGGCAAGAGGTTAGAAGAAATGAAAAGACATGGCATGGCAAAGAGAATTTGGCTTACTTTTTCAAGTCTGAGCACAATGTAATCTTCGTTCTTGTCAAACATGATGATGGGTGTGTCGAGTTTGCAAAACTCTCGAATACTGCATCGCCATCCATGGAATCAGCAACCGGACAAGGGTAAAAAAGAAAAGAAAGAAACCCCCCCGTGTTCTACCCCCACCGCCCCCACCGTGTATTCCTTGGAGAATCAGGCCAACTCAAGTGGCAGACAGGCAAGCAAGCCGGACCGGGGTGGTAGAGTAGGGTAGAGTAGAGCAGAGTAGAGAGGGGTGGGAGTACTTACAACTGCCTGCACATTCCACACGGGCTCGCTGGCGGCGAAATGTCCGTAGCCACGGCCAGGGCTTTAAAGTCCCGGTGGCCGGCCACGACAGCCGTGCCGAGGGTCACGCGCTCCGCACACGTCCCCACGGGGTAGCTGGCGTTCTCGACGTTTGCGCCGCTGGTGAAGCTCCCGTCGGCCGCGAGCAGCGTCGCGCCGACGCGGAACCGGCTGTAGGGGCAGTACGCCGTGGCCTTGGCCGCCGAAGCCCGATGGCGAAGCTGCCCAAACTCGGCCTCGGTCAGCCCGTACTCGGCGCATGTCGCTGCCGTCTTGGCCGCGTCGCCTGCCGAGATGATTTCCGGTGCGTCCATCCTTGTTTGTTTGTTTTTTGTTTTTATAATCACTCTCGTGGTTTATACGTTCTTTTTTAGGGGTTTTTTTCTTCTTTCACTCCCGTTTATTCCTCTCTGCTTCTTTTTTTTTGTTCTTCTTCTTCTGGTTTGCAAAGGAGGAAAAAAAAAGTGCGAGCGAGAAAGGACGTTTGAGATCCGCTCCCCATCAACGCGGCTATATACTTGCCCTCTCTTCGCCAAGCGGGTCCTTATCAAGCCTCCCCGCATCGGGGAGGGCCCCGCTATCTCAACGGAGAGACCCGCCGGCGCCGCCAATGAATCCATAAGCCGCTGACCGAAAAGGCAGCTGCAGAGGTGCTTTAGAATTAAATTGCTGTCTCAAAACGTTTGCAATTCATTGTACAAAAATACAATTTTATTTTGAACCCCCGGCTTCCTTGTCAAATTCACAAATGCAATCGCCATTTTGCAACCTCGTACACTGTCAACTCGACCTCAAGTCAAGTTAAAAAGAAAAGGAAAAGAAAAAAAGGCACCACTGCACAAGCACATACCGAACCAAGCCGTCCCGTTTTTGTCGGTGAGCTTTGCCCAGAGCAACACGTCAAGTGATGTCCTCACATGCCCCGTAGTGGCCCTGGTGAGCGGGTGGCGTACAGCTGTGGCTAGGTATGACGTCGGGCCTCGTGCACCGACATCCAGCCCGTGCCGTATCATCAGCTTTCCATGGAATGGGTCGTTTGTTCGTGGCCGCACCCGTGGTTGCAGGTCCATTGGTAAAAGATACCGTCTGGGAAATTGCTGTCTCATCCCTTCCCTCTCATCCTACTCCCCTTTTGTGGGGGGGGCTTGTTTTCAAAAATGTAATGTGGTGGATTTGTCAACCCGGTCGTGGTTTGCTGGGCTGGCTTAGCCACGAGTTCCCAACACCACATATGAGGTTTGGAGGATTACGTTCCCCTTAGATCTTCAACCCAAATCCCTCCATATTCTCAAAAACCCACACAAAATCTCCAGTGTTGAATTCAACAATACATTGCACAGCCCCAGGTGGCGTGTCAAGCTGGTTTTGTGCATCTGATTCTCCAAATAGCTAGCAGTCACACTCTAGGGTAAGCTCAATAACTGGAGCCTCTTATGACCCAATAACTCACGACTTGCTCCATCAAGGACGGGCCTCTACTTCTGAAATCCACCCGAAATGCTTTGCTGTAAACAAGCTTGTTTAGAAAAAGGACAAATCCCTGAATTATTATGTACCGTTAAATCGATGGTATCTCATATCTTCTCATCTTTGTAGCCCCTTCCTGTCATAACCGTAATGTGCCTCCCACTAACCGCCCATTGCCATGCCGTATCGCAGAACAGAGTAGCCAACTCCGAACTCATCGCTCGCGCAAACTTGGCCAAATGGCTCTCAAAAAACCTCCGTACACTCTTAAGAAATATGCCATTCTCTCATACTTCGTTCACAACCCAGTAAAATAGAAAAATACCCAGACAAAACCTGCCCGTGTTGCCACCGCCAACACGAGTCATTAGTAGAGCCCCTCGCCTCCAAAGCCTCTGCTCGAGACTGTGGGAGTAGACTGAGCAGACCCGGTCGTGTCGCTTGGGGTAGCCGGCTCCACAACCTGGCTGCGAATCGAATTGATCCAGTCATGCTGGAGGAGCTCGATGGCTGTTGCCCTGTTTCGGGGGTCTCGCGTAAAACACTTCTTCAAAAAGTCGATGCCCTGGTCGCTGAGCTGTTCCGGCGACGGCAACGCAGGCGGGTTGCCTTGGGCAATGTTGTACATGATTGCCCATTCATTGTCGAGGTTGGCCCATGGTCGGCGGCCGGTGGCCATCTCCAAGATAACGCAGCCAAGAGACCAGATATCCACGGATCCAGGCTTGCCCGGATTGTCTCCCTTGATCACCTCTGGTGACATGTACATTGGCGTTCCCGTCATGGATCGGTTTGGCTGCGAACCACCGTGGCCGTCAGCCGCCATCGTGCGACCCTGGCGAGCAATCACCTTGGCGGCACCGAAATCGACGTACTTGATGATGCCGTTGTGGTCTAGTAGGATGTCTGGGGAGCTGTTAGCGATGACCGCACTGGTGCACATGCAAGCTACTTACTTTCTGGTTTGATGTCTCGGTGAGCGATACCGCTCTCGTGTAGATAGGCAAGACCCTCGAGCAGCTGAAGCGCATAAACCATAATGACTTGTTCATCCTCAATCCGGCCATGTTCCAGGAGATTGGCAAGGGATCCACCAGAGCAAAATTCCATGAAAATGTAGACACGGTCTCTGTGAACTTCGATGCCGTAGTATGATACGACGTTGGGATGGTCCAGGACCTCCAACACGCCCATTTCCTCTCGAATCTGCTCAGCAATGGTAGGAATCAGTTTGGGATCCTGCAGACGGATCTCCTTGACGGCCATCAAGTGGCCCGTGTCGAGGTTCATAGCCGCGTAGACGTTGCCAAATGTTCCACCGCCGACAAAGTGTCCTTGCTGCCACCTCATGGTCACGTTGGTCGCCGAGGATGACAGGTAGGCCAGGG
Organism: Calonectria crousiana; assembly: GCA_013406985.1. Classification (NCBI taxonomy): domain Eukaryota; kingdom Fungi; phylum Ascomycota; class Sordariomycetes; order Hypocreales; family Nectriaceae; genus Calonectria; species Calonectria crousiana. The sequence continues at coordinate 12,634 of VTGD01000242.1, read as the reverse complement.
ATCGGTCCACCTCGTTGTTGCCCTCAAGCACTCGTCCCAGGGCCTGTCGTTCAGCCTCTTTTTCCCGGCGGAAATCGTCCAGCCGGTCAAGTTCTTCCATTCGCTGCTCCGAAATGCACCGGGATGCCTCCTCATCGCTGAGCATCCTGTTCTTGTCGAGCTTTCGAAATTGTCCAACCAGAGCCTCGATTCTCTCCTTTTCAGCCTGGGCAGCAAGGTTAGACCTTGCACCCATGATGTCGAAGTGGGAAATCAGCAGAGACATGCAGCCGGCGACCTTGTTACGAAGCCTGGCATACTCGTCCTCGCCGAGGGCGAGGATATGACGTCCCAGCGTCATGCCCGTAACAAACTCCAGTGCCAACACCGCCCAGCGGAACGTCTTGCGGTCTGACGCCACGCAGTCGTCGCAGATGAAGCTTATCCAGTCTAATGCCAAGTTTGTCAGTTTGAGATTGTTCATCTGACGCCTGTTGCTGTCCATGTACAACAACGATCGCTGACCAAATTCTGTCGCAAAAACAAAACATGTCTGGATCAGCTCCTGGCAATCCTTGCCTATGGTTTGCTTTCGAATAATCTCGACACTATCCATGAAGGTATTGGAAAGCTTGTAGGCGACCTTTCGCAGTTCGGTCAATCGCGTATTGACCTTGTGGATGTTTGATCTCGTTTCTCCTACAAGATCAACGTGCATGTCGACAGCATCGAGGAAAGCGTGTCTCGCGCCGGGCAAGGCCTGTGGGCTGATGGCACACAGTCGGATATGGCCTCTTTTGAGGTCGATGCTTTGCTCGCGCAGTGGAACAGAAACAGTCTCTCCAAACCAGTTGAGGGTATCTTCGGGTTTGAGAATAAGTAGGTACTGGCCACCTGCCTCTTCAGGAAATTGGTCTCTTCGCGTAATCGCCATCATGGGCTGAATCTCCTCCAGTCTTAGACGCAGAGCCGATGATGCTATGATGTACGTATTGTCTTGCTCGAAAAGGCCAGTGTCGATCAGGAAGTGCCCGGTCGCCATCAGCTGGTCATAAAACTTTTGCATCGTCTCCGGGGGGAAGGATATGCTAAAGTCCGAGGCGTGCTCATAGTTGTCGCTGAGCATTCGTGTGAACCGCTGAAGCATTCGCTGGCGAACACGAACGGAGTCTAGGCAGGCTTTGTAGCGCTTGCTCATTTCGGCTGGGCTCTCCTTTGGCTTTACTTGCAGCTCCTTCTCGAAAGTCTGGCTCAAACGGTTGAGCGCCTTGAAGGTGAGCGAGCTGAATTGTTCGGCAACCTCGATGTGTCCACGGTACAAGTGGCTGCCAATCTCGTTGGCAAAGTCCCACTCCTGGAACAATAGTTCGGCTTCCTTAAAAGTGTTCTTGTTACCGCTAAGCTTCCAGTTGAGCATCTTGAAATAGTACTTCAATGCATCCAAGACGACCTGGTCAAACGACTCGTCAATGCAAGGCGGTAGATCCCAGCCAGGTTCGGGGTGAGCGCTGGAGGTGCACTCAAGCTTGATCCGGATGGCAAACTTGAGAAGCAGCTGGAACTGGGATATCATCTGGTTTTGCATCAACGGGTTTTGCTGGGCAGATTCCTTAACTCTCCTAGCATATGCAAGACGGGTCTTGGTGATCTCTTCGATGAGGCGGGAAGGGAAGCTGATGAGCGTGAGGAGCTCTTCCAGATACGGTGGGAGATGGCGTTTGCGGAATGACTCGGAATTCGTAATAAGAGTATCCTTGGCCTTGCTGATTATGACGGAAATTGGAGCGAGCATTCCCTTTCGAGTGGAATTCTCGTCGTCATTGTATAAGGATTGCAGTCCATCCTCCTTCATCAACTTATCAAGAAAGGATGTCTCGTCGCTGATGCCGTTGACGGCTGGCGAGCGTTGCCTTGTTCGGGAAAAGTCGAGCTCGTCATTTCCAACCCACTTCTTCAGAATGCCTAATTCGGTGTTGATCATCTCGTTGGTGTTGTACCACGAGAGGATTGCATCAGACGCTTCCTTGAACGCAGGTGAGTCGGCTGCCTTGTGCTCCGCAGCGAGAGTCTGCCATGAAGGGTATAGACTGTCGATTTGCTCAATCTTGGCTACCATCTCCTTGACTTGCTCGTAGGGGGGCTTGCCAGCTTCGCTCACGCCCTTGACCTGAAAGTTGATGACCTCCTCGAGAGTGCGGTCCAGAGAAGAGCGAGCCTCCTCGAGCATGCGTCTTTGAACGGGAATGTGCCTTCCGCACAACTTGGAGCGAATGCCTAGCCATAGTTCTGACTTGTGACCAGTCTTCCCAACTTGTTGATCAGAGGAACCAATCAATCTCTTCTTCTCTTGCCGAACAACGTCGCCTGTCAAGACAGCCTCGAGCATTCCGTGCCATTCTAGTCTCTCCAGGTTCTCTGGGTCTTTCAGATCTTCGTGGGTCGGCTGAAGATTATCGTTTCCGTAAAACATAATCGTCTCTTGGTCGAAGCGGTCGTCGTATGGACCCTCCGATGATGGGGTCTCTCCTTCAGAATCCGAGTCGTTGCCGCCCATGCCAGGATAAGAGGAAAAGTACTCGCCCGAGTAATCCTGTCGAAGTTTCTGGACATAGGCTCGCTCCTGGGCCCGAAATCTGCTGTCACCCTGCCTTGGGCGTGTTTTGGACGACGATCGCATGGACTCGGCAAACGCTGGCGTTACCTGGTGATGACCGGGCATTCTCGACGTGGCGGGATTGTACGTGCTCGATGGCGTTCTGGCTGGGCCCAGAGGCCTTTGCGGCGCCCAACTGCCGTTGGTATATGGAGCAGGCTCATCGCCTGCACTGTTGCGCTGGCCCTTCGTGTTACCATTAATCACTGTGCCGGAGGGTAACGATGACAGCGATCCTGTGTGAGTCGCCGGGTCGGCGTATCGAGCGAGGCCACCCAGTTCATCCTGACGTTCGGTGGCGTGGTGGTCGCCATTGGATTCGCCCGAGGCCTCGCGTCGGTGGCCCTTGGCTTTATCTGGACGGGCCTCTTCTTCGGCGCCCGAGAAGCGGACGGCTCGCGGTGAGGGTTCGGTCATGTTGGTGACTGATGTCCGACCAGCACCGAGGTGGAGGTGGAAGCTGATGGCCCCTCAACACCGCGTCTGAGCTCGATCGGGGAAGCGAGAGGGCGGAAGTGACGGGATTAAGCATGTGGGAGATGATGGTGCCGGTGCTCGAGATGGTAGCGGGCTGATTATGATGGATCGAATATGGCCATGGGGTGAGGGGCAGGAGCTGGAGAGAGCTCTATCGGAGGATCGTGATGCCCTCGCATTGACTGGTTGGAATCAGGCTCGTTACCCCGTTGCTTGCGACCATGGTAAATTTACGGCAGTGGCGAGCCAAGGGGGGCATGTGATTGGCCCCCCCCTTTGGATGTGGCGAGTGAAGACACCTGGTCAAGCATGGTTCTGTGGCTGTGTACAACTGTGGCTGTGTTGTTAATTGCCACTGTTTTGGAAATACAATATTGTGGCTGGTGCTGTCTCATCCATCTCTGACAACCTCGGGTCAATAGATGGATACCTACCATAAGCCGTTGAAGAGCGAGAAAACGCACTTGTAATCCCGCCAGCGCTTGCGGGCGCCCAAGCTCCTGCTGGAAAACCCTGCTGGTCACGGCTCACTGGAAATGAGATAACAATATCGATCTCGATCTCGATCTAGTCACGAAGCTGGAATTGCAGTCTCCATCTGACCGCTCCTCAAGGGCGATTGAGAAGACGCACAGGGCGCCCTGCCGCCTTCTGCCAACAGCAGTCTTCTGCCGGTAGTTTTCACACCTGTTCTTCATAACCGAAAAATACCCTGCACCCCCACGGGAGATCGATGCATGGCGCTTGGATTTTTTTTCACCTGAAGTGGTGCAGCCTACAGCTTGGCCATGTGGAGAGGGCAAAGGGTCGCTTGTCAATCTGCATGTTGCCCTGAAGCCTAGCCTGTCTCAACCGGAACCTTATGCGTGCCCGGACGAAAACAACGGTATAACACCATCGGTCAACTATTTTTTTCTCCCTCTTTCCCTTCTAATGAGGGTCAACAAGGTGTTTTGTTCAGACGCCCTGTCCCCGTGAGACACAACGCGGGAAGACGGGACGGGGCGCAAATTGCCCAAAGTCTAGCCGGTGTTCCGATGCATAGGTGGAACCATCACCAACCAGCCTTCTCTGCCCAAGACAGTCGCCATTTGAGGCCATCCAGTTCCATTGAGAAGAGCGAAACCTGCGACACAACCCACTGTTAAACTTAGATTTTTTTTTCTCTCCTTCGAGAGAGAGAGAGTCGGTCCGTTTATGCAGGATCCGGACCTTTTATGGAGAAGCTGGTGATGGTTGACCTGAATGCTAGATAAAGACGCAACCTGTTCAGGCAGGCGATTGCGGATGGCAACATAGTATCGGAATAACTTCTCTTTTCGTTGTTAGCATCCGCCATGTGCTCGCTGCGCTAAGCAAGCCACTGTTTTCTGCATTTCGGCTACCTGTTGATCCGAGAAGGCCGTGCCGGGGCACTCTGGAGTTTTCCGGATTGGTGGTTGCTGAGAAGACCAACAAGTGCGATTCCAAGCTGTCCTTAATTAGGAGGCTAACTTAGATGAAACTCTGGAGGGACGCTTTGACATGAGGTCAACGACCAATTGCGGTTACTCCCTGGCTGATGGCCGGAAACAGACGAACTAAAACGAATCCCGGGACCGCAGGGACTTGGGGCTCGCGGGAACAAGGACTGCGGGAAGAGTCTCTCGGCGGCTGCTATTGGCGCCAAGCGTGATTGAAATGCGGACCACAACGCAGAGTCTGCTTTTGCGGTCCCGCACGTGGTCAAGGGGGGACTTCTGGTTCCAGAAATCGAGGCTCGCCGAAGACGCGCTAGAAAAGATGGAGACAGTTACGGTGCTGATCGACAAGATGTAGAAAGGTCGACGACAGGGGATTTGATCCATGGCTCACGCAATTGAGACAGGTCACTTTTCACATTGTGCTCGTCCCTCGAGTTGCATGATGAAGCTAATCTGTTGCAGATCGTCGAATTGTGAGGCTCGTGGTGGCACGATTCGGCTGGCAACTTGGCCCAAAAGATCGGGGTACTTTCAACGGTTGTACCATGTTTCCTTAGCTCCATCTCGAAACACCACGCGGCCCTAACGCCAATTAGTGCCTAGGGGAACCAAGGAAGTCCAAACGGTGCCCACACGCGGGCAGGGGGGTTGATCGAATGGAAGCTTCTGCGGGCTTGGAGAAAAAAAGGTTGGTGTTGGCCATGTGAACGAACTAACTTACTGGCGCCATTAATGATGTTTGGTTGAGGTCTGGCCAATGGCTGGCTGCAGAGGACCGGAGTGTTGTGGCGAGGGACAGACGGACGAGCTGGTTTGGGCTCCATGATGGAGGCTTGCGGACAGTACGTAGCAACGAAGGGAAGGCTCTCTGCCTGCTCCCTAACCTCGCGTCACGTTTGAACGGGCAGCCACAGTAGGTCGACTGTTGGCGATCTTGGCACCGGCCCATTGCGACTCTGGCCCGGGGTCAAGCTGCTACGCCGGGTGATCAACCGGCACCGGTACACCAGCAAACGAGGATGGCCCCCTTGCATGAAGGTAACCACGATTCAACATGTACGGATTTGGCATTGCTTGCCCAAGCTTGTCAGGTGCCAGTTACACGGAGACGCGTCTCAGATGGCATGTGTGTCATGGCATGAGGATGGACGGGCATTGATGGGCGCTTGAAATTGCCAGCAGCAGCCTCGACCGAAAGCAGCGGCTCAGTGCCCGGTCCGGCTGGGTAAACAGGCCTGCGGCGAGATCTCATCAAGATTCCGATAGCAGCGCCCATGTGGCAAGCCACCCAAGCTCCCGCACATGGTTGTGCTTGACCGGGAAGGGGTTGGGCGGTGGCGGCCAGCCCGCAGGTGAAACAAGGCACCTTCAGGAGCGAGGTGGCATTCGGCTCGCCCAACCTGTTGATCGCATGCAAGATGCACGGAGGCGTGTCGATACTCGGCTGTGGCTGCATCAAACAGAGTGCAAAGTTGGGAGGAGCGGTGCGGCTCTCCATGCGGCTTGACCGACCACAAGGCTTGACCGACCACGAGGCTTGACCGACCAGGAGTTGGACATGGCTACTGCTTCATGGATGTGTTTGGCGGCGAATCGAGGCTTGCGTTTGGCGGCTCCAGGCAATGCATGTCAAACGGCACGCGTAGCGCCAAGGGACCCTCTTTTTACCTATTCCGGTGCGGGGCGCCTCGCTAGCCTGTCCCTGAGCTTTGAGCCCGGAATATGAAGCTCGACTTTTGAATCGAATAATATTGGAGGAGGGGAAAATTGTCTTGTATTGCAAGCAGACTCAAAGTTTGAGGGCGTGGCTGCGTCAACCACTCAGACAATGGGCTGTTTTTGGGGCGAGGGGGAGGGAGGGGGGATGGAGATGGAGATGGAGCGACGGTGCCTTCAGTAGGCTTGAATCATACATCTTTCTTGGGTGGGGTTTCAGACAAAGTACCACGGCGTATATGGCGTGCGAGTTATGGCCTTGGACAACCACAATCAGCTGCCGATTGCACCTAGGCCTTGCCAAGTAAAGACATGGACATCGCGTGGGTCATGGCCAAGGCGAGGCTAGGGCTGACGGGCAAGGCGCACTCGGGTAGCAAAGACTCTGTAGGTACCCGGCCGTAGTCTCGCCCCGGTCGTCACATGTTGGTGGAGAGGCTAGGGCGTAGGGCGAGAGATGTTCGAGTATCACCCCGGATTTGGGCTTGAGTGACAGGTCACGAAATTCGCTGCACCCTGCGTCCCTGACTCCAGGACAACGACCAGGGGATTCGCGCTGCAGGTTTTGAGCCAGTGGGGACCGGACTTCTATATCTCAGGGCGTTATAGTGAGTGGATGGCCTGCTGACCTATTCCCCAATTGGACATAAATGCCCAAACCAGTTACCTGCCAACTGGTGATATCACATCACCTTGGGAGGTTGCTGATCGTTGTACGCGCCTTGAGCACAGCTCTGCCGCCAACGGCGCTGGGGCCAGCAGGCATAGCAGTTTTGGATTAGAAGGTAGGATACGAGGAGCGGGAGCTACAGAGCTGCTTCAACATTGGTTAGGGTCCCTTTCATATCCTCCGGCCCTGGAAGCAGTGCTCACAGGGCTACGATGGGGTAATTAGCTCCCTTTACAAGGACTGCACCGTGCTTCGCCGATATGCGCGAGGCATGCAGCCGCCGCCAAAACAACGACGGCGCACATTGCATTGACCAGGCCTTGTTAGGCCCCGACAATTCCGCCCACGCGATCCCCCAGTAAGAAGATGAATTGACAAGGCAAAGGAGAGACGAAGGAGTGTGCAGTGACCAGAGTCAAAACGTGGCAAGTGGAGGAGGCGAGGCCGGCGACCATGTCAAGCGTGTGTCCAGACCAAGGGCAACCTCAACCTCACTCCTGGTGACCTGTAATATTTGTGCTGGCTTTGGCGAAGGACTCGACAGGTACCAGCCAGGTATAGGCGAGTATCGAGGTGTAATACAACAGGGTCCTTTGTGCATGCATGCGCAGCTAAGGGACCAACCAAGTCATCATGCAGCAACGTTCAGTGTAGCATTATATCCGAACACATGGAAGCGAGCGGGAAAACAGGCAACATGCATGTAGACAAGCAAGCAAACCACCAAGATAATACCCAAGAGGAGGTTCTTTTCAAGCGGCCCCTCCCCAAATATGCAGCTTGGTCACACACGCCTCTTCAAGGCACGCTGGACCCATCCAACGGTTCTGGCGGAGTAGCTTAGATCCCACTTCCGCCTTCGGAGCGGTGGTTATATGACGCACGCCAACGGAGACCTTTCGCCGGATGAGCTTAGAAGACGCGGATAGAGGAGGTGCGGAGCAGGCCCGTCCCTCTTTCCCATACGAAATCCACTAGGGGGGGTGACTCCGCCCGGTTGAGCTTCCATGTGAAAATCTCATGTCGTTGGTGAGATAGACATGGACCCCAGCAAGCTTCGGTAAACTACACGTCACTATACACCAGTCTAGCTCGGTAGGCTCTGTCGTCGTGTTGGCCCTGGCTAGTATTCGCCGTCCAAGTCCATTAGTACAGTTCCGGCGGGTTTGACAGGGTTATCGGAAACAAGGCGACGCGACTATGGTACCAGAGAGGCTGTGTCCCAAGCCGAGCTGGGCACACCTCCAAACAACCGGCCTCATGACGCTACTGCCCGTGTACTTTTGCTGGGACGGTAGCTGGGTGCTAAGAGTATGACTTTGGTGCAGGTTTGGAGTTGGGCAGTCTTCCCGGGTTCGCGGATCAGGCCTCCGAACAAGCCGTTGCATGCACTGCCGGCACTTGCACCGATACGCGACCTGAAGGGTTATTCTTTTTTCCTTTTTTCCAGCAGAACGATAATTGGGTGAGGCAACGCACGCCAAGGTGTGATGGAAACCTTGATAGGTAGCGAGCTGTCACGGCCCCCGTTTCGATGAGCGTCAACGAACAACAAGGTTCCATGGGGTTGAAGGCCTCCCGGACCCCGCCTGGGGCCCGATTTTACGGAGAGACATATTGCTAGTATGGGCAGACCCGTTGACGGTCATCATTAGAGACTGCGTATGCAACGTCGGACGAGACATTGATTGCCCTTCTGTCACCGCCTGTCGGACGGACCGCCATTATGGTTTGCGGGCACATGTTTGCCATGGTGGCGTTTGCCCTCCGGATTTCAGGGTTCAGGGCCCATCAATCGGAGGCAACGGTATTGTGGCATCGTTCTGTCAGCGGGAAGACTGATAGTGTGTGGGAGCTGGAATCCCACCCCACCAAGAGGTTTGAGATGTTGCCAGCGTTGACGCCATTTGGGCGCCGTCCTAACATGCCCCGGTCCACGATTCGGCTCCCCGAGGTGCCGGTACACACTGTGCAAGGTTCACGGCTGCTCCCCGCCGACGGCTCCTGTTGATGGATGCGTCTCGGCGGCTGCGGTTGCTGGATATGAAGGATGGTGGCATGGGATTACACGGAGATGGGGTCAGCGCGAAGCGAAGCGAGGGCAGGGCGAGGCGAGACGGCGGAATGCCGTCGTTGATGGCATTGAATGGGCCGTGCTGGGTCCCTCGTCGGTCCGTGTGCTGCACTTCGAGGTTGAGGATCCACGGTCACCCATGAACCAATGTCGTGGCCCATGGTACGAGGGTGCAAATCCCAGGACAAGTCGAGAAATTACTACACATTATCGAGATAGGCCGCGACAGTGCAATAAGCACGCATGCAGACACGACAGGCAGCGTACGACAGGGGTGGCGAGCCAGGGTTGCGGCGCGGGCTTGATGGAGCGTGCGAGCTCTGGCGCGCGCTGACGGATATCTTGGACTTGAGAGGGCGAGCGAGCATGGGGATGAGCCTGCGAATGGGGCCCTGCGATGGGGCCTGGCCACAGTGCGCCTGCTCGCGCTCAGCACCCGAAATAGGCCAGAGTGCAGCTGGGCCGCGCTCGATCAGAGGGTCAAGATGGCGGATGAGAGTGCGGCAGGTGCCCAGAGCCAGCCAGAGCCAGAGCTAGAAGCCCGGCGCCCGTGCCCGCGCCAACGTCTGAGGGTACATAGTACGTGGGCTCAGGGTACCGCACCTGCGCCGTTGCGCTTGCGCTTGGCCTTCTGGGGCCATGGGTAGTTGGCGCAACCCGTGGAAAGCAGAGAAGAAGCAGCAGAAGGAAGGGCTAATTTTGCCCGTCCCCCTCTCCACCCTGGCTCGCCTGCTGGTTTGACGACAGACAGCCGTCCCGGGGCCACAAGGCCTAGGCGTCCCTAGGACCGGCAGCGGGAGCCAGCTTGACGCTGAAGCGGCAAAAGCAACAGGCACAAACACCGGTACCAACCAGCCAAAAAAAAAAAAAAAAGTACACACCGACCCAAGACCCAACCCTGGGCAGACTAGAGACACACTTGCTCTGGCATCCCATCCCCTCTCATATCGCCGGCAGGCGTCATTGCTCCCTCCGGACATGGGCCCGCAAGGGCCAGGGCGATGCTGATTGCTTCCTCTGGAACTCGCTCACCTCACGGCTACGACAAACACGCGGTAGCGTCTCATCTCGGCCGCCGTGTCTTAAGGAACCTGGTGTCCGCATCGTCCACCACTGCCGCTACCACCACTACCACTACCACTACCACTACTACCACCACTACCACCACCACCACCACCATCATCTTCAACACTCCCATCCCAACACCACACGCCTCTCTCCATCTCCCACCCCACCCTACCCTCCCCTTCCCTTCCCTTCCCTTCACATCATGCTTTTTTAAACATCCCACTGCCCCCGATATACCCCGTCCGTCTTCCATCGTCCCTGGTATAAACCCACCTCCTCTTTTGCTTTCCGTTCACCGAAGAAGCATCTCGTTATAACACGCTACCCACTCTCTACCTCAACCTACCTCGCGCAACCTTGTCCTCCTCTCACCGACCTGGCCTGGTTGTTTGCTCCAACTATTCCCGAAACGAGGCATGCTGTCGCAATAGTCCCTTGTTTGTTTGCTCGCCCCGGTGCCATATAATTCCCACCTCCTCCGCGCTCATCCTACTCCCGGACCTCTCTCTCTCTATCCTCTATCCTCTATCCTCTCTCTATCCTTTCTCTATCCTCTCTCCATTCTCTCTATCCATTGTCTGCTCGCACCACTTCAGTCTTCATTTGCATCAGACGCAGTTGTCCTCAACGCTGCTGCTGCACCTTGCTCCACTCTCCTGCCGACCCCCTACAAGTCGCAACCACACAGTTGGTGAGCTTGCCCGTTCTGGAAAGTGGCCAGCCACAGCATCACCGGCTCTAACCAGTCCGCCGCAGTTTCAGAACCAGACGACAAAACACGCGACCAAAAATGTGCGACTTTACGAAAAACTACTACATCTACACGTCTTGCGTGGACCCGGGCACTCATTTTTGCAAGACGTCTACTGATGGAAACCGAAAAAAGTCGTGCCCCTCAGGGCCGCACGAGCGCTACATTGTCCTGCCCGAGAGCTGCCCGCTATGCTGTGGCTGAACCGAACTCCTGGGACCCTGTGTCTAACGTCCGCTTCTCCTATCCCGCTGAGCTAGGGAGGCAGTCGTCATGTCTTCATGCTTCCTTCGGCAGTTTTGGGTCGGCCCCTCCGGAACGAGCTCAGCCCTCTTTGTCCCCCGACGTTTCTCAAGCGGCGTCAACCGGCGGCGCTCTGCAGAGTTTTGGGTTTCGCACCTCGGCATTATTGTGGTCTTTCTCTTGAAGCTTCTCGACGGGAGCGCCTCACAGCGTGGCTATTTTCAGTTAGGCTGTGACGGTTTTGGTTTGGTTTGGGACGTCCCTTGATCCTTCGACGCTCGAATCCCGCCGAAGTTTCGGGATCAAGCGATACGAATGATTGGTGATTTACGGGGGACCCCTCCTTGATCGAGTTCGCCGCAGCCAGTGACGATTGATGGAGGGATCTTTGGAGGAAGAGGTTACACGAGGAGTGGATCGCACGACGACAAGGGCACCACGCGGAGAGTTCAGGTTGCGGCTTTGACCTCTCTTCGAAAAAAAAAAGCTACTAGGGAGAGGAGGGGCTTGTGTTCTCTCTCACCGTTTTCCACCCCGCTCGGACACCTGCCCACGGCGTTCGACTTCTGAATAACCTTTTTTTTTCCTTATTGGGAGACAGCAGCGAGTTGGAGGATGAGAAAAGTCAAATTATAGCAGAAGGGGCATTGTACCGGCGGTGTTTTCAGAATTTCAAGGAGTCTTTCATTGTTTTTTTTTCTCTTGTTACTATTCATACCCATCAGCTGGCGTTAACGGTTCTTTAAAGGAGCTTCTATTGGATCAGGCCCCTGAAAAAAAAAGTTGGAAATAAATTCGTTCAATTGATCCGAAACCGAGACCTCACCTGACTGGACCGAACATTGTGATAAGCTTTGGAGAGACAGGCACAACGGCGATACTTGGCGTTGGTTGACACCCGGACGGTCTTCGCTCGAACAGCCTGACAAACCAGAGGGGGCCTAGTGGCGCCGACCCTCGTATGATACTACCCATTTACTCGGGCCCCTTGTGAGGGCTACGTAGGATTTGGTCAAGGGCCGAGCAGCTGTCATTGCGTCGTGCTGCATCTCCAACGGAACAAGGGGGTCGCGGAGCCGGGCGCCGCAGCTGGCCCGTGGTTGGCTGCGATGAGATGAGATTGGATAGGGTTCCATCTTGCACATGAATGATGTATCCTCAACCCACCCCCGATAATTTGACCCGCGAGCCCTTCCGAATGCCGATTGACAGCTCGCCGGGGGGGAGAAGGGCGGAGTCGAGAGGGGGGAGGAAGGAAACTAGGGATCCACACCTATCCTACCCCATGCTGTCGAACGAGGCCCTGAGACAAGAGACAACAGAGATATATTTTTCGCCCGCCACGGGCATTATGCGAGGGGTAGCGGGTTGAGAAAGCGCACGCCACCATCAGCACCTTGCGGCTGGAAGCTTGCTTGTGGGGGATTCTGGGGACCCATCCGTTCCCTCCCCCTCATGCCCTTCGACCCCGGTCTGCGCGCTCCTTTCACTCTCTCTCTCTTTTTTTTTTTTTTTTTTTTTTTTTTTTTTTTTTTTTTTT
>VTGD01000241.1:0-24539 GCA_013406985.1 Calonectria crousiana | reverse complement strand
GGGTTGCCACAAGGGGCTTACAAGCCATGGAAGTAGCGTGGGCGAAAGGTAGCATATCCACTGCCCTCCTAAGTCTTCTTGCCCTTTGAGCAGCCGCCACAAGTGCATTCTCCCCCACAGCCGCAGCTGCCGCGGACCTGGTTCTCAGGGACGGGTGCAGGACTGTTGGAAGGGGGGTTCGAAGATGATTGTCTCCACTTAGATGTTTTTCTGATGCCACGCGACAAGGCTCCCACACCATGCTTGCTCTCTCTGGACGAGCGTACAGAGGTTTCTTGAGCTTCAGTGCGTTGAAGGAGCCTCTCGCTAGACACGACACATTGATGAGTGCTGTTGCAGCAAAAGGATGTTGCAGCAACGCTGACGCAGATGAGGCCCAGAAGAGGGCCCAGTGGAAAAGTTTTCAGGTCGAAAATGGAGGGGTGGAAGCGAGGGCGAGTTAGGTCTGGCTTTGAATATAACACGTCATCGTTTGAAATGAACTGGTGGCTGACGGCCCGGCAGGATCGGGTGAACGGCACACCATCTGGACCTCCCCGCCCGCCCCCGAGATCTGTGATTTGCGCGGGGACATAGTCCTGCTTTCCTGGTGTGCTGCAGTGCTCCCTCGGAAGGGAGACAAATTCCGCTCGCATACCTGCCATACTGCGGCGAAAAAGAAAGTCGTTGTAGGAGCGAGATTGAACTTGGAGGAGGAAGAAAGAAATAATCAGCTTTAAGGAGAGACTTGGACTGGGGCCACGCACTGATACGACAGCTTGACACAGGATCTGTCTCACCATCGCTATCAACTTCCTCCATGGGACGGACGCTGGAATTCATGCATTCAGTGAGAAGTACCGCAACTCCAGTGTACTAGCTAGGGTCATATCTATTTGGCAGTATGCAATGTGTCTGTACAATGCAACATTCACTGCCCTGTAACCCCCTGCGGCCTGTCAGCATGGAGATGGACAGCGCCAGATCGCGAGGTCGTCCCCTTGCTTTGCCAACCCCGGACATTCTTGCGAGCCCGACCGGTCAATCGGATGGGGCATCAAGAGGCCGCCCATCCCGTTTGCGTTACGCTATCCAGGGTTTCCTCGCAAGCTGGGCGAGGATTGGTCTCTCACCTTGAATGATCACAATCCAAGGTTATCTTGGCCGCTAAAAAGGTCCCTCCCCTGGATAGGCTGGCTACCTACAGCTCTCCAAACACTGTACGATGAAGCAGCAATAGCAGTCTAACATAGTGTTTGACGCCGGCACCAGTTGAATCGAAAGGGCATGGGGAATGGGGGTCCCTTTATTGCGGCTATCTATCTTAGCCACGATAACCATTGAGCTTCTCGAATCGTCTGTACTGAATGCAACGAATCCCAATATTTCTTCCTCCGCGCTTAGACCAGGGGCGTGTGAGCAAGCATGAGGGTGAAGAGATTGCATGTAAATGTGCGTGTGTGTGGTGTCCGTCCAAGGGGAGGGGGGGATTATTATGGGTCGTGGTAGTGAGTGGGCGGTTCCGTTCCTCGACGTCTCTCTGCCACGGCAAATATGCAAAACGCTGGCCTTGCCGCAGGGGCTCCAGGATCCTTGAGACAGCAGAAGGAAGCAAGGCAAGCAAGAGTAGCCGCATGATGCAGGGAAGGGGGATGGAAGGACAAGAGACAGACCCCGGGAGTGGGAGAGGGGGGAGTGGGAGAGGGGAGAGGGGAGAGATGGGGGATGAAAAGGATGAGACGGGGGTCTTTGCCGTTGATCTGGGCATGGAGCAAAGCATGGGCAGCCCACTATCATGCACACAACCCAAATAGGGTCACATACCGTTACATCAGACCATTCTAATAAACAGCCATTCTCAGTTTCTTGCCCGCTTTGCATCAGTCACAGCGCAATCCCGTTGGCGAATTCACCAAGCTTATTATAATATTAGTCTAGTGGGATATCTTTGGACGTGGTGGCCAGGGCTTAAAGGGAGTGCTTTCCCGAATCTTCGTTCTTGTTGGGTTCTTTGGGCATTCGGATTCGGAGTTGTTCATGATGCACTGTCGGTCGGTCGAAAACCCAACAAGGGCTGGCAGAGGACCGTTCGTTTCTCGGCTTTTGCCTAGGCGACTACCCGGCACCCCTTTGATCGTGAACCCCACCTACGACATTTATACTTTTTTTTACGGCGATGTTGAAACGGTACGGGGTTCATACCGGTACGTCAGCTGAGGGTGCAACGCCCACCTATGTACTCTCCTGCTTGGTAAATGGACGCGGCAGCGCTGTGAGCAGGCTTGAACTAGCAGATTTATCCAATTGAATTATGCACCAGTCCTATCGGCTACAAGTGGGCCAAATTGGCCTAGCCTTTATCTCGTACCTTTCTTTATTTTAAGTTAAAAAAGTAAGTTGTAGGCTCAAACAATGATCCAGGAATCACACTACAGAGGTGGCATACAATTACTAGGGTGGGCTGCGAGCCAACCCCTTGTAGGGCTGTATAATTAGTTTCGATAGTAGTAGTTATACCCAATCGTCTCCCTTTTCTTTTACTTTTGCCGTAGCCGGCAGATCTCTATCTCGGTCCCAAATCCAGCGTTCGAATCCCGCAAAAAGAAGAAGAAAAAAGGAGCATATTGCGCCACAACCAGCCACGTAGCCCCGTGACCTGAACGGCATCCTCATCAGCAGACCAGCCACAGTACACTATAATTGGCGGAGGAGAGTGACATCAATGACGTTATGCTTGCCGTATCAAAAAGTCCTCGACACGCCAATGCCCATAGAGAGTGGCTCCGGAAGGATACGGCTACCGCCTCTACCTACTGAAGCCGCCACCCGTTCCCGCCAACATTTTTCTCTGCCATTTACAACTCTGACACACAACCTACAGAGCCGACCGATTGGGCATCAATACTAAGTATTACAGTTAAGCCTTATTATCCCGGAGCCTCCAACAGTCACAGCAACAGCTGCTGCAAGAGCTACACTGCAAATAAATCCCTTTCATAGCTACAGAAATTAAGAGCTTCTCAATGCACCTAAAGAATAACAGCTATCTATTGAGAATTGTATTATTACACTACCTTCCAACATCCATGTATGACACAAGGCAACATATTTCCCGCGCAATTAACACGTTGGAATCGGGTTTACGTCATACAAAAATAGAATTACAGTCAATTGTAAATTGATGACACTGCATAACTGTTTGAGCAGGATGCCAAGCAATCTCGATCCATGCGGCACAAATGAGACCAAGAGCTTCTCAGAACATCTTGCCTGCACTGTTTGTCTAAGTCACTGAGCCGGCATGTCTGATCCGACTAGCCCAAAAAAGAATTGAACAAATACACCCGCAAAATCTCAACGGCTACATGTTGAACGGCTGCCTCGGGCTTGTCAATGCTTGGCACCGTCGTAACTCTAGCAGCTAGTGTGGCAGCTGGTGCAACAGGAATATACAACTAACAATGAAAGCGCCATATCATAGAATGGCACTTCAACCGGCACAACACAACCCATGAAACTCGCACGCGTGTTTTTTTTCAGAGTCCATCTTTTTTTTTTAGTGATAAAGCTTTCCATAGGCATTGAGCATGTGCCCGAAAACATCAGAGATTAGTCTTCAATTGGCTTGGGCTCTTGTAGAAGAAGTATTTTGA
The DNA here is from genome assembly GCA_013406985.1 of Calonectria crousiana. Classification (NCBI taxonomy): domain Eukaryota; kingdom Fungi; phylum Ascomycota; class Sordariomycetes; order Hypocreales; family Nectriaceae; genus Calonectria; species Calonectria crousiana. The sequence continues at coordinate 20,907 of VTGD01000241.1, read as the reverse complement.
GCGGTTTGCGCTATTTATGGTGGACCTTGGAGCGAGGCGCATTCGAAATAAAGCTCTGGTTCAGTATTGAACCAAGATTATATTCTGTCGAAATGATTGAACCTCATAACACCGCTGCATTAGATAAAGATAGAGTGTCGAGATTTCAAGGAGTGCTGTTAACGTAGTGGGTTCGAACATGTTTCAATTAATTGAAATTTTCAGCCGAGTCTATTTACCTCTAGTCTATCCTCATACTATGTTCCAATAGCTTCCACGTCTCGAGATCTTTTTCTATTCTTTTAATAGCCGGGTTCAGCTTTGTTTGAATTGTACACGGATGGCGGTCGGGATACCGCGTAAATGAGTGAACTGACCATGCCGGAGATTTGAAATTCTGCACCATGGCGTTGACGGCTGTGACGCTGAAGCCGTTGTACGGGCTGGCGATTGGCGGGTTCAGGATGCCGTTCTTCTTCATTTCCTTCATCAGGCTGCCGAGCAGTATGGCAGAGCATTCGTAGGAGCACTCGGACCTGTCGCCAAGACTTTCTATCAGGTTGTATAATGTCGAAAAGATTTCGGATGTGCATTCTTGTCGTTTTCTATCAATCTCATCTACAGGATGTTAGATTAATACGGAGAAAAAGATCGCTGACTGCTTACCAAGCACATCCTCCGGGATCGGAAGATCTACCGCTCGAAGGGGGTGTTGGCAATGCTTAACTGTAAGTCTTGCCATGGCGTGGAAAATATCGATGCGCGGAAATACCAATGAGACGAGTAGCCAAAGTGTGGAGTGTTTACCATAGATACTTGGAAGTGTTCCCTTTAATTTCTCGATCCACAAGTCTGCGAAAATCTCAACAGGCTCGTGGCATTGATAGTAGTCCACAATGACTGCAAATTTTGCCAGTGTTTCGAGGTCAACAGATCTTGGAACAGCCCGGTCATGGCTGTGGAGAATATCAAGGAATATGACCATGGCATCGCGATCCCAACCCTCCGTTTTGATTTGTCGAGCCCCTGAGCCATCCGCTTGACTCTCGACCCAACTTCCACTCAACATTGATCGAAAGACTGGCGAGGAAAGCATCAAATGGCGGGAGGAAACCTTCATTCGATAGCTTTCAGAGGCAAGCCTGACATCTTCGGGGCCACCATCCTCGGAATTGAGGACATCATCTCCTTCTGGGACTGGCTCATCTTCAACAGCGGCATTCTCGTTGTAAATGTCGTCTGCACTGACCCCGGGAGGAAGTTCTTGGAGCCATAACGTATCCTTTGACCAACAAAAGCTTGCGCGGTCAGTGCTTAGGAGCAACACCACATCGCCCTCTGGGTCAAATTCGTAGATGGATGACTTCATGACGTAGTTGTTTGCAATAGAGGAGAAACTCAAATTTCTCAGCCAATGCGGCCTCTTTTTAACGAGTAGCAACACGCGCTTCATGGTTGGGCATCAAAATTTTGGGTGCTCACGTGACTACGGTCCATATGATATGTCCTTTCCTATTGCGCCACGTATTCTTCTTTTTATTGGCAGCGAAGTCGAAATGATTAAAAAGTGTATAAGAGTTTCATTACTTTTTTTTGTGCGGGTAGAATGTGATATTGCGGGTCGAGTGTCTGGTCTCAAGATTACAGACGTATTGGCTACTTCAAGGTCTGGTGATCCGGCTCCCAAATGCCGCCTTGCCACTCACGTCAGCTATGAGAGTGTAACTTGAGCAAATGAATTGATTTATACCAGTGCAGTTTCTCACGTTATCAAGAAACATTAGCATCAGATCAAACGCGAACATGGTACGCTGACTCGATCTCTTGCACACATTCCTAGTCACCTTTCAAATGATGCATCCAGGGGATCGGGACAATGATGATGAACAAGAAAAGTCTACCAACACCAGGATTTTCGACATTATATGTGATTGGGGGCGCTCCGATGCCGGTAAAGCGATCAAGTTCGAGTAATCCACATTTACGCATCAGAACTATTCGGTATTGCCAATCGCCCTACTCCAAGTCATTTGGTCCCTGAACCAAGCTGGTTCGTGGATTGTAAATGCAATTCCCAATATTCTTCGAGAGAAATCCAGACAAACCCAACATTTCGAGCCCTCCTCGAGAATTCACCATGTCTATGATGCCATTTCCATGAATGATGAAGGCACCAATGTCACCTTCCATGTACTGCAACAGGTATCAGCTCCATCCCGCACGCCTGTGTCTGAGAAATATGCTTACGGATTCCGATGCCATCAGTAATACAAGGGCAATCGTCACATCGTTCGCCACGGTCTGGGAAGTGACTGCCTCTCTCACCATGTTCAAACATGTGAGTCGGTACTGTAACTTCTTCACCGCAAATCTTTCAGTATTGTCGTTCTTTATATTTACTGCATAATTTCGACATGCAACATGAAAAACAGCAGCCATCAAGCCAGGTTGAGCCATGGCAAATGGAACCCACACTTCTCTCATTGAGGCTTGGAAAATTGCCTCGGGTTCTCCATGGTAGCATCCCGTGTAACAATAGCTGATAACGTAGTTAAAATCTTTCCAATGGTTAGCCTGCAATTTTGAACAGAGTTGGGGCCTGGAAAAAGAAACATACAAAAGTCAAAAAGATTTAGCTCGTCCGTGGAGAGTACTTTTGCAAACCCTTGATATGCATCATTTCGTGAACTTCCAATAAGTTGAACAGGACTGATTTCCCATTGATTGATTTCAACCGATGGTCTTGGCTGACGCTGCGTGGTGTCCTTTTTGGGAGCAAGAATTTGAAGCCCGCGTTGGTCAGGTTCTTCTTGTGACGAGTGTTGAAATTTCATAGCATTTTGATCCAGCCCCTTCTCTTTGGGACGTTTTTGGACCCTAGGCCGAATGTAAATACCATGTTCTCTGATCGGGGCATTAGGAATCAGAATGTGTGGCTTAGGACGGCACTGCTTGCTTTCTTTCTCTAAAGCCCGCGCACGCTTGGCCACATGAGATCTGATTTTGCTGAGGCTTTGTCTGCTGGTGCTATCATCTGGATGGGTTGTGTTGATAAATTGGATCATTTCGGAATTTGTTTGCGTTTGAGCGTGACATAAATCGAGCGCTGACTCAGCTATCCAATATCACCCTCCCAGTACTGACACAGTCTTATCTGCACCTACTCATCAGTATTTGAGTAACTTTGAACGATCAAATTCAACTGGGTATGCGAATTTTTGCCAACACTTTGTAGCTCTCTGCGACTTTGTTATGTGCAAGTAGAAGTCGTGGTGGGAACGTTCGTGGAAGGGAGGTGATCTTGTATTAAATACCTCCGAGAGTAATTTGTGGCTTCAACTAGGTCTGACTCAGCGGCAGCCAGTGCCAATCATTGGTATTTAGCGCAGCGATCAGATTATTAAACATACCACTTCGCAGGTAGTCAGTTTGCAGGAAATACACAGCAAAGTTTATGATTGATCAGAATACCATGTATTTCCAGGCATAAATAGTTTCAAGAGTGACAAGATTAAAGTGTAATCCCACATCGCTCAGGGTTTTCGCAAAGCTGCAATACTGTTAAGCCAGCTTCTTGAACCTGATAATAGATTCCATGCTCTCCAATACAGTTGTTTTCAAGTCGATCCAATCACGCCCAGCCCATTTTTGGATCAGCGCAGGTGCAATATCATTGACGATTTCATATGCCATCTTTGGACAGCCAGGTTGAAAATTTTCAACAAACTCATGGTTTGGATAAGCTTCTCGCAAAATTTCGAGGCAGTCATCCCAGTTGAACGACTGAGCAAGAACTTGGATTCGCTGACCCTTGACAGATTCATCCAACGCGGCGGCAACATGAACGACGGCGACATCCGTAACATGGGAGAAGTACACTATCAGCAACATGCGGTCAGCGAAATGTCCGGAACGCCGTATGCCACACATGAGTGTGAGTCTGGGAGTATAGAAGGGGCCAACCTACTGGCAGGGGTGGCTTGGACAGCAGATGTATTGCCCAAATAAAGTTGCTCTAGTAGCTGAGGTGGGACAGATCGAAGGTGCTTATCAATCCTCATATCTCCCAGAATTGCGCAAGGGCTGACCGAATTAACAACCCAAGTCAGCTTCTCATCCTGAACAAACTTCCACACCGCTTTCTCTGCTTCGACTTTGGCAGCGCAGTAGACGGGTATCATTCGGTCAGGGCCATATGGCGGTGGAGCCCAGGCTGCTTTCAGTGCTGCTTCATTCCACGTGTCCAAATTAGTAATTTTTGCCGTGACGCCCGGCGTTGGAAACGTGGCAGCCCAGAGGGTGGAAGTGAAGACGAATCGCTTCACAGAGGGTTCTCTAGCTGCAGAACGACAGACAGCCAGGGCCGCTTCAACAGTCGCAGGAATGCCAATGTTGGGGTCCGCCACGAAATCAGTGATGATTGCGACGTGAATAATTGCTGATACGCCTTTAACGGCATTGTCAAATGCACCAGGTACGCTAGTGTCAGCAACCACCAACTCAACATCGCCCTGCTTGGCGGACGGTGCGACAAAATCGTCGTCCAATAGCCACTGGCCGGATTCGAGGTTGCGGACGGTACCACGAACCTTGAAGCCGCGCTTGAGCAGTTCGATCACGATGTGGCTTCCGGTGTGTCCATTGGCAGCGGTCACAAGGACCCAGGAACCCTTTGCGATGGCAGTGTCTTCAGGCATGATGGGTGTTTGAAAATTGATCTGAGAATTGTGGTTAAAGAAGCCAGGAAACAAAGGGTCTTCTCCCAATATTTATAGCTCAACTTGCACCACAAACACCGTTCAAAACCACCATTCAAAATAGCTACCAGTGGAAGTTAACGGCAATCTCGGCAAATTCTTATAAATCAACCGTGACAGTTCACGAATAAGCGACAATGGCCCCAACTTCATCAAATTCCTTTTTCAGTTCAAGTTTTGGTTTTCTGCTTGCCGCCATACGTAGGTCCGAACCAAGTTAACTTGGTCAATTGGGGGCGACTAACCAAACATGAGCAAGACAGGGAGCGGCCAATCATGCGACTTGGTTTAAAGCCAGCAAATTCCTATTCCAGTCTAGCGCTGACAAGCCCTATTCTTCTTCGACACCGGCCCCTAAATAATCATCAGCCCTCACACATGAGGGTGCCAAGTCTGAGTCCGGTTAGGTTCACGCGCCCGCCTGTACCCAAGATTGCGGTGAGAGATGACCACTCGTTTACGCTGCTAGGCACGTCTCGTAATCACGTCCGTGTTACGTGGAGCGGTGGCATACTAGGGAACCAATTCACAGTAGGCTCATAAAATCACTTCTTGTTGGCTTAGGAATATTAAGTTTGATGATTATCATCATTACTCCTCATCTATACTATCGGCTTCTATTCAAATATTAAGTGCATTCCCCAAAAACAAATTGTCCCTACTTCCCAAAAATAACAAATACTGTGCAAAGATTGCTTCGAGTACTTGTCAACCAACAGCAACACCAATTCTATGCACCGCGGTCAGTCAGATGCAGCTTTGAAAGACCATCACGCCAGCTCAATTGATGCCATTTCTTCCTTCTTCGAGTATCGAGGTGGCGGAGTCATCGCTGCGCTTCGTGACGGTGAATCAGGTTCGTTGTTTGATGTTTCGTTCTTGTCATCGACCGGAGGTACAAGCACCGGTTTCGCCGGTCGCTCGATAGGTGTTGAGTCGAGTTCGGGGCTCTGCACATAGCTGACGACGGCCGACATTTCAATCGGTGCATCGAACCTCGGCAAGCTTTCTGCAGATCCAGTCATGTCCACGCCTTTTCCGACGTCTCGGCGCCTGTTTGCCCTGGCAACTTTGAGGTGAATAGGGAACCACGAGTCGTTGTGCTGTCCGGAGTGAAGGCCGAGGCCTTGGTAAACGTCGACGAGCAACAAGAAAAAGTGAAAGATGCTACCATATGTTAGAGGTTTACAGTATGTATGGATTCAAAACTCACCAGATCACAACCCCAACGCCCATTGTCGCTCGAGGCAAGGGTTCTATAGCATCCCACGCGTCGGGATTCAAGCTCATGAGGACCGCGTAGACGACAATGACTGCCAAGTCGAGAAGGAGCCAACAGCCTGGATAATTTCTCTCTGTACGCGGGAAAAATATGAAGACAAGCCGGACAAAATTCCAAGCCAAGGCGGCGGCGCCCTTTGTTGGTTAGCTATGCAGATGGACGGAAGGTGCACACTCACCAAGCCAATAAAGGTTCGACGGTAGTCTATGAAGGATTCGTATTCGACGAAATCGGGGATTTTCGTCAGACATCCAATACTCGTAGCTGTCAAAATAACACCGAAAATGCGCAAAACAGCCTCGGTGCTGCGAACCGTTCGGCGCGACACCTGCACGAAGCCGGACTTTGATTTCTGAGCCGGGCGCAGTTCTCCTTCTAGTTCCTGTGGTGAAGCCATAGTGTAATAGTGGACTGGTCAATATTTTTCGTGTTGGGGTCAAGGTTCGTGACGGAGAGAAGCGATGGAAAGCTATGTATTTATCTTGAACCACGCCGAAAGCATCTGGAACCTGCAAAGGCGTGGCTCGAATGATCATGCCGGCCCGTCCATCGCAACGACTTTGGCAGTGCAATTTTGCTCCATTTTAATCACCCACTAAGGGGATGCCATTGGGGTTTCATATCTCGGCCAGTTCTGGATCTGGTTGTCAGACTGCATGGCGGTGCAGAACCACCCTGCGCTGGTGTCGGAACGGCCATTTCCTGCTCGGGTGACACTGCCATTACCGCGCAATAACTGCAGATTTTCCTAAAATAGAGTTGCATTCGTGTTCTTCGATTGCTTAATAACCAAACAGCATGCGAAATGCGAATTTTGAAGTGGCTGATCTGCCACCAGAGGTCTGCAGGCCCCTTGCAGACCTAAATCCTGGCACGTTTTGAGGGCGGTGTTTGTCGGGACCACCATTACGAGCATCTCCGAAACCCAGCCCGAAGCCATGCAATGTGAAATATCCTCCCTGAGCTGCACACATCTTTCACTTGCCGGCCTAGGTCATCTTTACGTCCGTTGATTTAACGAAAAAAACCCTTGCGAAAATCTCGGCTATGGCCAACCAAGAGAAAATGGCGTTGGTGATGGCGCGACGACGTGGTAACATGGCTATTCCATAAGGAGATTAGCGTGATCCTACTGAGGCGGAGTTGCTCGGAACATCCTTCATCCATATATGATCAGCATGAACCTGGCTGATGAGGAGAACAAGGAGCCGAAAATTCAGCAAGCAATCACAAGAGTAGTCTGTTGAGTTGAAGATCAGCGTCAACATCTCGTACCAGTGCGTCAGCCCAGTGATGAAAATTACGCACCTGAGGGGATTACTCGTTCCGGTCGGCTCGCTCAGCGCGAGACGCGAAGGGTCTACAGGCGTCGTTCCTCGGTTTGGCTGATGAGTTGACCCCAGCTGATCGTAGTGGAACAGATTTAACCTAAATTATTATACCTTGATATCAGACCTTCTTTTTCTAAGGCTACCCTGACCCCCATACCACCTCCCCAACACTGGATTTCCCACCCTTGTAATTGGGACCCTCTCGGTGGATCCTGGGATGACAGGCTGCTCTGCAAACCCAAGATGTCCGCTTACCAATTCAGTCGCCTCGAGAAGCACACCAAATTTAAGTTTCTCGTCTCCTGCCTTGTCCAGTACTTCTTCCAAGGAAGCCATACATGCACCCTTGATCGCAGGACCACTTGGACCTGCCACAGTGAGTGAATGAACCAGGCTGTCTCTTGCGAGACGTCCGCAAGCTCCGCTGCGGCAAAGAGATAAATAGAACAAGCATCCGAGACCGACGACGAGGAGCACGGCGAGCGTGACGATGATTCGCAGCTTATCGATTTTATAGACAATGACGTTGCGCTCATCCGAGATGGACATTGTGACATTCAGTGCGTTTTGTTCCGGAGTACCGGTTTTGGCGAGCAAAGGCGTGACCCAGAGCACTCGCTGTACGTGTGACAGTAGATCTGATGGCATGGTGATGGATTTATCCGTATCCGCAACCATGGTTCCCATGACAAACGGAGATTGACCGGGGTTAAGTCTATCACGTATATCAAGCACTGCTTTCCCAACAAACACGTCCAAGAAGGAGATGAATAGAGCTGGTACTGCGCCTGCTGGTCCGTAGAATGAAAGGGTCTTTTCGAGGTCGCTGTCGAGATCGATAAACCGATCTCTCGAGCAGCTAAGGTCGCCCATACTTCCGACTCCAGCGGTAACACGAGTTTCACAGCTCCCAATCGCGGTTTGGACCGTGCACAGGTGCTCAAGGTAGTGTGTGTTGTTGAACATGACGGCTTGCACTTCTACCTTTGATTTTGAAGCCCACGAAATTTCAACTCCGTTAGACAGGACCGAGATGTTGGACACATCTCGGAACTGGGTCAAATCATACTTCGGATCATTCGAAACGCGGTCCGCATCTGGGTACCGGTAGGTAAAATTGTACAGGTCCCAACCGATCTCATTGGAGAAGTTTCTAGGGACAGCTTTGATGTTACAGGCGACGTCCAGGTACTTGACAGGGCCAAATTTTGCAACGCCAGTAACGTTAGCATCTGTATAACGAAGCCCGCTTTTTTCTCCCATCAGAGCCGAGACTGCTGACCTCTTCGTTATTGTCGTCGGACCCGCTGCCTCCATCATTGCTGTGTCGCTTCGGGCAAGCGACCCATTGAACTGAGGGTGATATATCGGCAAATCCACTGGAACGATCTGCCTGTCTTGCCTGACTGCGATGGCGGACTGCAGGACAGGCTGGATAGCAGATGTGACGACGAGTCCCAGCAAACCAATTATCCAGCCAGCTCGGAGCAATGGATAGAGTACCATGCCCACGGCTAAACGCGAAGACAAGTGCAGCGAATCAGCCGTCTTCAACGAGATGCCTCCCGCGCCTGCTGCCTCAACGCGCGGCTCCGCAGTAGCCCTGGCTGGGGCGGCGATATTCTGCCACAGGTTTTGATAGAGCGCGATCCCGAGCAAAGCGGCGAGCGAGCCTCGAAGTACGACCGCTCCCAAAGCGACAAAGGTCGGGGCGTATTCATACCATATATTGCCGCCCGTGGGCTTTTCATCTGCCGAGAAGACGATGGCGAGAACAAAGCAGATTCCGATGACGAGAGCAAGCGCTGGGGCCCATGTCGCTTGCAGAACTTGCTTGAAAGGAACCTGTCCGTTGGCCGGAAATCTTGCGAAAAGGGCCGTGGTTGTTTGGCGGGCATGATTCTTCTGCGCCATGGCGGTCAGGAGAAGGATGGTTGGCAAAAGCCTACCAATATGGTTGGGAGGGGACGGGGGCCATCTTAAAGGAACCGTAAATGCATTTGCGCTGTGCTTTTGGCTGCTCAGCCGCAGCTGGGATGAAACAGACACAACCGTCACGTCACGAGTCTAGACCTCGGCGCCACCACGAGTCTAGGCCCCAGAGTCCCGCCCTGCGTCGATTTGTTTCGCCCCTTCCCACCCAGCAACAACAAGAAAATGGTAATAGGGAAAACGCCCAGCCATCAATACTCTGATGATGTGCCAGCAGCATGGCAAAGACCATCTGGTTCTTGGGCATGACCCCTTGTGCGAAATGGAATAGCCCGTCGCCAACCACAAGTTTAACATTGTGTTTAGTGGCAATTTCTACCATCATGATGCACACGAGCAAAACCAACACTGCTAGCGCGGTTGGCTGCCTGCGCTAGCTAGAATTATGCTCAATGCTCGAATTGGCTCATGAATTAGCTTCGGAACTACTTGACGGGCCGCATCGCCTTCAGCTGCTTGCTATACAGGGTATTTGGCGAGATCCAATCAAAAATCTACCTTCGTCTCCACTTCCCCTGAAGCACAGCCCAAATCAGTCTCTTTCATGCCCTACCCTACAGAACACTCCCGCCTTGGCTGAGTCGCACGAGGCTTGCTCCCAGCAACACCTGTCCTTGAGCTTCGCTGTGCCTACATAAGACTGGTGGTTCTGCGACATTGCTGATGCTGCAAGGCATTATCTTTTGGATGCTGGGGTGCAGCTGGTCAAGGCAAAACCATTCAGGTTAGAAGAGTCTCATTGCTGACACACCAAGAGTAGCGAAGGGAGGACTGCAACAAATGTACTGGAATGGGAATGTGATTCTGGGGCGAGACAGAGGAGACATTCAGATTTTACTGGCGGGTACTGGCTGTGTGAGATTGGACAGTGATGGCTTATTTGGGTGCCCAACGGCGCATCAGCGAGGTTGGACAGAGAGGAGTCAACATTGCTATGCGCACGCTCGTCGCCTAGCATGACATAAATAAAGACTCAGATATTTCAAACAATATCCGCGAGATAGGTTGTGGGTGAAATTATCCCTTTTTCTGCCCACCCGCATGGGGTGATGCCTGGAATCTCTTGATCCATTGGCGCATTGGTGCTCTTGCTGGTTCTGCCTGTCAGCACTAGCCACTTTTTCGACAAGCTAGTCATCCACAATGCCTCGCAATTAGCCTCATGTCTAAGCCTCATTAAATCGCCTTACATATTTTTGTGCTAATTCCCCCAATCGCTAAAAATTCGGCCATTCGTCTCTGTAATCGCCTGTTCAAATCATGTCCTTGTACCAGTACCACCCGCTCGACTTGGCCACTGATGCCATTCGCCTGGTCCGTCTTCGGAAAGGATACTCCGGCGAGGAGATCCGATGTGAAGTTTTTGATGCATTTCTCCATCAAAGCGACGGCGTGCCGTACGAGGCATTGTCGTACACGTGGGGTGATGCTTCGAACCCTGTGGAGATCAACATCGGCGCGAACGCCACTCTTCCCGTAACAGGCAATCTGTACATGGCCTTGCACTGCTTGAGGCGCTCTGATCTGGATAGAATTTTATGGATTGATGCCATTTGCATTGATCAGCACAACGACGAGGAGAAGGGCCACCAGGTTAGACATATGCGACTCATCTACGCAAATGCGGAAAGGGTTTTGATCTGGTTGGGCCGCGGTACCGACGAGACTGATCTTCTAATGGACATGATGGAGAGGCTTGACAAACGAGTGGTGAAGAATGTTTCCGCCTACAACAAGTCGCCGGACGGTTGGAAGGCCCCATGGCTGGCAATGTTGGAAGAGCATGGAGGGACAGGGACGGACCTTTATCAGCGGCGATGCGGTGCTTTGGCGGAACTGCTTCAACGCCCCTGGTTCAAAAGAGTGTGGGTTCTCCAAGAAGCTGCAAATGCGAAAAGAGCTGATGTTGTGGTTGGCTGGCGATCCATTCCCTCGCGAACCTTTGTCATGATGCCTTCCTTGATGGAGGTGCCCTGCGAGAAGCATGCGCAAGCTGTTCTGGACATAATGCCGGGGTCTCTGAGGCAGCGCTCATGGTGGAACTCGGATCGCAGTCTCTATAAGTTGCTTGGCGTCTTTAGCAACAGCCAGGCAACGGATCCTCGCGATAAAATCTACGCTTTGCTTGGGTTGTCATCAGATGCTCATGATGGAGAAGTGCTTCGTCCGGACTACACCCTCTCAACCAAGCACGCGATCCGGAATGCCATTTCATTTGTCATATTTGGCAGGATACTGGACCCTTCCATCTATAGGTTTCCCCACTGGACGCTCAATGTGTTTGTCGAGCATCACAAGTACTTTCCTCGACTCCATTACGAGACGTCATTACAGATGAGTTCTTACCCTGTTGTCCTCGAAATGATAAATGGAGGAGCCATGAAAGTGGATGAGCAAACTGTGCAGAATATCAAGAAACAGACTCTCTTTGACTTGGCAAAATCAGGTTTGCACCCAAACATCATGCAGGCCGTTCTTGAAAGCGACGTGGATCCCAATGCGACAGAATCAGGAGAAACTGCGCTGAATATTGCAACAAAACATGGCAAAAATGACATGGTAAAGCTTCTCTTGCAACACAAGGATATAGACCTGAATTGTCGCGACTCGGACCGCCGCACACCACTCTGCGCGGCTGCCGAATTAGGCCATTATGAGGTAGCCAAATCCATCCTGTCACACAAAGACGCCGGCGTCAACGTACCTAGCGGTAGGATAATAAGCACACCGCTGTGGCGAGCCGCAGAAAGGGGAAATGAGAAGATGGTCAAGCTTCTTGCTGAACACGGTGCGGAGACCGACACCTGGAGCGCTTCTTCGAGCCGATCCACTCTGGGGATGGCGATAGCAGATGGAAAAATAAGCATGGTCAAGTTCCTCCTTCATCACCAGGCCAGAGCCAGAATGAGAGAGAGCTGTTCGAATGAAACTTCAACCCCTGAAAAAAATGCAGCGGCCGAGACGCTCCTTAGAGACAGTGGCGTACTGGAGTTGAAGAATCCCTACGGCGGCCAAACACCCCTCATAATGGCGGCGGAGCACGGAAACGTTACCCTGCTTCAGTATCTCCTTGACCAGGGCGCCAATCTCGAGTCTATAGATTCAGCCGGCAGAACAGCGCTGAGCACTGCAGCCGCAGCTGGCAAAATGAATGTAGTCCGCTTCCTCATCAATCACTCTGCCGACATGAATCGTCGAGACGGCATAGGAAGAAGCCACCTAGCGCTGGCTGCCGAAAACGGACGCGCAGAAGTTGTGAGATTTCTCGCCGACTCTGGCGCCGAGGTAAACACCCAAGATAAGCGTGGTCGCACACCGCTGCTCCAAGCCGCGAGACTCTGGTACACTTCGGTGGTCAGAGTTCTTTTAGAAAAGGGCTGCGATGTGAATACGCCAGACTCTTTAGGGAATACTGCCCTGTCGGTGGCAAAGAGTAGTTTCCACAAGCCATGGAGGACCGAAACCGAGTTAATTAAGCTTATGAAGGACAGAGAGTTTGAGGATTATATGGCAAAATTGAAGGAAAATCGTGGACAGCAAACAGAATTGGGAAACACGGAATAGATGGGCTTAATTCCGCCGCTTATTGCAACAGTGCAAATATGCTGTGACGTAATTTCTGGCTCCATTGAATTCACAGGAGACGAACTGCTCTAATTGAAAATAACCTCCATATAGGCCGGGCACTTGATCAGGAGCAAAAGAAGTGCACCGGACAATTGCGGACGGCTATTTCCGAGTATCGATGTTATCCTCACATCATCTCTTGCGTCTGCTGATACCTGGCTGCGCCGCCGGGGTTTTGGCCCCGAACACCGACCCACTGATCGCCCTTTTTCTTTGCCTTGTAGACTGCCATGCAGCTGCACAATTTGTCATGAATCTGTGAGATAGGCGGCGTGGTTTAGTAGGAATGCCAACAAGACATAGTGTCCCACTACGACAGGATGCGATTCGCTTTGAGATGTGCGCGTGTGGATGAGAGCTGCTGATCATGTCTAAGTTTTGCAACAAATTCTTTTTACTTTTCCTCCAATTGATAACCGAGATAATGCTGGTTACTCTACTTTTAGCTTCTGGTCTCGCTGAATGGCCAGTCTTGAAATTGGCAAAAAAGAAAATTGTCGACTAATGCTACGCAAGTTATTACGCATCACAGAAGCGTACCAGGAACGGTTTCCTGGCTGTGGCAACCCTCCAAATTGTCAGTCGGCATACAACTGCCGGGTCCCGCAGCCCTGGGCAAGCTCCAAAGCGGTTAGCGCAGTGCACAGTAGTTCCGAATACGCCGGCCACAACCATGCGACCACTGAGGACGTTGCCACCAGTTCCTAACGCGGCTGTATGCCCAACAGCCCATTTGTGGATTAGGAAATCTGATGTTCGTCTGTCACTCTTTTTGTAGGACGTAGAATAACCTTAAACAAACTGGAGATGTCCGCTCGGCCAGTGAGCTTGAGCATGCCCATCTCCACGGAAAGTTGTCAAGTCCCGAATATCCGTTTCGATACCCAATGCGACAACAATTACCTTTTCGTCGTAAAATTTCTCACCACCAACCTGCGAGAATTCTTCTCAATAGTGATTGCTGTAGTTATCGCAATCGGCTGTCCCACGGGGAGTTTGCAAACACATTGGGGAAACGCTTGACTGCGATGATCCCAGCAACCGGATCGACCGGAACGTCCACTTTTTAGGCACTTCCCTTTGTAGTAAGCGGAATTTTCTTTCAAGATATTCTTTATTCCTCTTTCCCCCGGCTATTTTCCTCGTTGGGCAACAAATGCTCATGCCTCGGCACAGGAGGAGCACGCTCATTAGGCATTACCTAAATGCAATTCCATCGAAAAGGAGCATCAGCCCGCAGTAAAATTTTCGTCCCCGGGCCTAATCTGACGCTTGTGAGCTGACTGCCGTGATCTGAGAGCCGGTGGTCTGACCCTCGTGGCCTGACCGTTACCTGGTTTGGCCCACCACCGTCAACCTTATTGCTGGAGCCTGCTCCCGGCTCCGACCGCGTTAGGCCCGCAGATCAATCAACGGATACAGAATCAGCGTTTGAGGCCCTAGGGCTGGCTTGCTTTTTTTCAAAGCTCAATTTTCCTTTAGTCTCCGGCGCCAATGGGCCACGCACATGATGATGCTGGCCCCAGTCTGTGGCACCACGCCACATGTGAACAGTTGAACTGAGCTTCTGCTGCTTTGGCGAGGGAATGATCGACATGAACCCGCATGGTTGGCAAACCCAATTCGGAACACGAGGCAGCTTTGCTTGCTGATGTTATTTCCTGAGGTTCCGGTGAGAATCACGCCAGGTCAATCTGGAGGTGAAGGCGCTTGACGACCAGAGGACTTGTATAAAATCATGCCCGGGGAACGACGCTTCTAGGCTTGTTTTCTGAACCTCATCAGCACCAGCAAGTACAAGCTTCATCTTCTCATCTGAGCACCACCGACAATCACCAAACATAGCCAACATGTCCGACTACAACAACAAAGAGACCAATGGCCACAGCGGTCGCTCCGATGCCATCAACAAGATCCGCACCAGCGCCACTGTGAGCATGGACGCTGAGCTTTTCGAGCGGCTGTATCTTTCCCCGCCAAACAAGGCTGCGGGGCAGCTCGAGAAGACGCTGGGAAACCCAACTCCTTTGTAAGTGCCTTTGATCCGATCTGGTGTTTGGTTTGCTAACTTGGGCGAAACACAGGGCTCTCGCCGGTTACTTGGCAGCCATGGTCCCGCTGGCTTGTGCTCTCATGGGTTGGAGGGGCAGCGGTAGCTTCAGTGCCGCATCCATGTTCGTCATCCCGGATATCCCAGCGACTGATTTGCCTAACAATTCTTCCTTCTAGCCCCGTCTATTTCTTCATGGGAGGTCTGATGATGTTCTTTGGCGGTGTCCAGGAGTGGATTCTTGGACACTCATTCCTCTCCACCGTCTTCGGTAGCTACGGCTGCTTCTTCCTCGCTCTTGGAGGAACACTCACACCCAGCTTCGGAGCCTTTTCCTTCTACGCCCCCGCCGATGCCACCTCGACAGCTGCAGGACTTACGACGACAGGCTTCAATGCCGGCATGGGTACGTCGGATCTTGCATAATACTTTAGAGGACAACTCATTCACACTGATTCTCTGCAGGCTTTTGGTTCATCGCTATGGCTGTGCTCACAATCATCTACTTCATCTGCTCTCTTCGCACAAACGGAGTCTTCGCCCTCTTCTTCCTACTCCTCATCCCCGCTTTCACCTTGATGGCCGGAGGCTTCTGGCTCCAGGCCGACAGCTACACTGGAAACGCCAGCGATGCTGCTGATGTCTTCGAGGTAAGCGATACTCTAACATTGGGGCGTGGAAACAGAGCTAACGATGCATCTAGGGAGCTGGCGCAATCTTCTTTGTGTCCTGCCTTGGTGGATTCTATCTCCTCCTCGCTGTCCTCATGGAGACTGTTGACTTCCCATACAGCCTTCCTGTCTTCCCCCTGACCAATTTGTTCAAGGGAAAGACCACCAAGGAGGAGGCTGTTTGATCTTACCACTTGATTAACTGGGGTCTCAATTTATTTGATTCGTCAGCTAGTGACCCCACCGCGCAAATTTGCAGGCTCACTTTGCCTTGAAGCCTGCATCAATATTTCGGGGATGATAAATAATGATAGATGTAGATAATTAAATAAGAGATGTGGTATTAATATTAAATTAACTTCTTAAATGAAGGATACAGTAATATAAGCTTTACTTTTACTTTATAAGATGTTGTTAAAATTTATCTAAAACTAAAAATACTTATTTTTTAAAATCAAAATTTTAAATACATTAATTACTTTTACTAGGTATAAAAGCAACATACTTATATTTCTATTCATTTGCAAGATTTACCTGTTTGTAGAAACTTTGGTAGTTGCTGCAGTAGAAAACACTGTTTGATCCTCTTGTTAAACTATTTCAAGGTTGGCTCTACCTGTTATGGACTTGCCTAATGAACAACCGTTAGTAGGGGTCAACTTATCGTTATTCATATACTTACGGAGCAGGATTCTTTTCTCATCCTCTTCCCCTTTTATCCCTATCCCTTCCTTCATCTCGTTTACTACTCCTTCCTTTCCTACCCTATAGGAATGGCCAAAGGCCCAGTCCATCACACTACCCCATTTATCTCTCTGTCTCCACTTAAATACATGATTAGCAGAGCCTAAATTTGTCAGCTGAAAGGTCACATGACAGTATTCAATTTTTCTCGATGGCGTTTTCGTTCAATCTACCGCTTCAACTGCTAGGAACCACTGATTTGAACCCTTCGACGCGCTTCCGAGTCGCCAAGATCATCATGAGTGACCAAGCATCTCCAGAAGTCGAAGCATCGAGGACGGAAACTGGAACCGGATCACCATCCACTGCTCCACTTGCTTGTACACAGTGTCGGTCAAGGAAGCTCAAATGTGATCGTGTGAAGCCTTGCTGTGGTCGCTGTTTCAAGTCAAGCGACTCTTGTGTTTACCCTCAATCGAGAAGATCAGTGTTTGGTCGAAGAAGAAATGTTGAAGACCTCGAGAGCCGAATCGGTGAGTTTGGTCTTTTAACCTGTACCCGCACAGCCCCCCCGGCAGGAATGTCACAGCGGTTTTAATGCTTAGACTATAGGTCAGCTAGAAGTCGCGGTAAATAATAGTGTAGAACAACATACCTCCGTATCATTCCAACCTGAATTACACGATGTTCCTATGTCATTCCAAACTCCTGCCGAGGTTAATCAACCATCATCTGCACCGCCATCTTCGCTTAATTTTGGCGAGGTCACTCGGTTGGGCTTATTTGAAGCGCCTCCTTCCTTTCAGCTGGTCGAAGAACTGTCCGCGCCCTGAATCTCTAGATACAACCTGGGCTTGAAGCTGACATTGAATGCTAGCACGGATCTTTACTTCAAGAAGCACCATCATGATTCGCCAATGATCCACCAACAACGGTATATTGCGTCATTGCATTTGCCTGTACACATGTCTCCACCTATGTGTCTTCAATACATTATCATGGCTACAGCTGCGATTAGTACGGATATCTACCAACATTTAGCAATGCCATTCTACCAGCGCGCACGAGCTTATGCCAGCGCTGATGAGATGGATGTGAGGAGTCAAGTCGTGCCAATTTCCTAATTGACACTAATCCATGCCAGGGACTGAAAGATAACTCTATCACGTTAGCTCATGTACAATGTTGGACTTTGGTTGCCAACTTCGAAGCTCAAACGACCATGTTCTCCAGAGCATCAACAAGTCTCTGTCGAAGCGTCAGGGTGGCATATATGCTGAATCTTCATAGAATTGACCAAGGGAACCAAAATACGATATCGCCACTTGGTCCGCCAAAAGATTTGATTGAGCTAGAGGAACGACGCCGGACATGGTGGACAGTATTTTGCTCTGACAAACTTACTTCTGCGACCACCCACTGGCCGTCTTTAATCCAAGACAAGGATGTATGGATCCTGAGTATGACCCTCTACCATTAAATTTATTAATCTATCCTAGATCAAAACTCTGCTACCTGCCTCGGATGAGGCTTTTGAGGCTGGACGCCAAGAGTCGACGTGTTTATTGACCGATGAGCTTAATCAAAGCGCTGTTTACTCCCCGTTTGCCGGAAGAGTACTTTCGTCACAAATCATTTGCCGAACGGCATCATTCACCTACGAAGGCAGTCTAGAAGAAAGCATAGGCATGTTCGAAACTGACTCATATTGGAAGGAGCATGTAAAAATTGATAATGATTTGGCGCTTATGCAAGCATTGCTTCCCGAGAGCCTTCGCCTTACAGCAAGTTTCCGCAGTCCAGACAAAATCTTCGTTAACATTATGACTCATACGGCGACAATCTGCCTTCACAGAGCCGCGCTATGGAGAGCAAAGTTACAACCTGTACCAGAGTACATAACAAATCTCTGCCACAATCGACTCCTAATTGCTGCGGAGGAGATTTTAAATATCTTCAGAACGATGCCAGATCTGCATGTGGCTTTTATCAACCCAGTGACAAATTTCGCGGCGTATATGGCGGCTTTGGTTTTCCTTGAGGATGGTTCAACAACAATCGATTATCGAGGCAAAGATAATTTGCAATTTTTGCTTCGGATCATGGTGGCACTGTCAAAAGGAAATTCTGTCGCCCGGTCACTGGCAATACAGCTCACTCAGGAAATGAAACAACACGGCGTCACAAGCCCAATCACGGAACAAGTAAGCTCGCATTGCCTCTTTAATACATGAAATTCTAACCCTTCCAAGCTTGAACAACTTTCTCCTGCCCCAATAATGGTTCCGCTTTTGGCAAAGATTAACCCAAGTTCCTCCAGTGTTTCTTTTCGTTTGCATTAACCATCATTCTACTTTGTTTGTCCTGAATTTAAGAAGGATTTACGAAGAAAAAACAATTGTGTTCTGTCACACTCTGTAGATAGTCTCAATAGCCTAGCTTGACCTCCTCGGTGACGGTCAGATCAACCAAGCCTGCCTAGAACATCCTCGCGCCCAAAGTCAAATACAAATACTGCCAATTATGGTAGTCGGACCAGCTGACGTTTACGGACCGGCTGTTGCCCGTAGCTAGCTGCATCTAGAGACGATGAACAACGAACGACAGGAATATGATTCTGCAGTTTTAATCGCCCCTGATGGTTCTTCTGTATCTGCCAGACCTGTTTATAGATGACTCTTTGCACTCTAATGATGCTAGCACTACTTTCAAGAAGCAGACGGGAACTACCTTTCCACCAATAAGTCCTTAAAAGCCTGGAGCTCCCACTAACTCATCTTTACCGAGCCAATAACGCTAACAGAGCCTTATGAATGAAGGAAGAATGTTTTCATTTTGATTCACGTGGCCGACAATTCAAAGGTCCGCTACAAGACGGGCGGTCATCTTGAGATATGTCTTGCGGGGCCAGACGCAGAGGTGGAGCCATTCATCTCGATGCTTCACTTACCTGAGACATACTAGCCTCTTCTCATAGAATCCTGAATCTAACTGTGAAAGTCGAAGATTCCCATGCCGACTTTACTCGGTGGGCTGCTTCATCACTTCTCGAAAAGAGCTTTTGCCGAGGCTCGGTTGTCGTAAGGATGAATAGACGTACATCTCTGTGGCGCGTGTGAGCTTTTGGAGGCATCTGGAGCATGCTTTCTCTCATGGTAGAACAAGAAAATAGGGGAACAAAGCCGGGGTAATCAACTAGTCGAATCTACTCCTTCTATTTCTCATGAACATGTTTGCCTGAGATGTAATCTCAACGCTACTTCACCTTGCTGTCGAGTATCCTTGCTCCACGCAGCCTACCAGTCCCCTTTAACGCCTCCAACACGGAGTTGGTGCTTTGTTCACAGCCCACAATTGTGATACCAGGACTAACGACTAATTAACTGAGGGGTAAACCTTACGTTTCTGAACAGGGGTAAATGGCTGTTTTCACGCATGCCCGACGTTCTACCACTACTCCGCTTTTCGTAGCAGTAGTTGTGACAGGAACTAGCTGCCCCATTCCGCACCTTCATCGAAGAACGGCTGCGGCTGCAGATTATTAGCGGCAGAGACCTGCCCGTGGGAATGATGATGTCGCTATTCAGTTGCCAACCCGAGGACAAAGACTATCCGTACCGTGATGAACTGGGCAAGGTGCAGACCTAGCTGGGAGACAAACTACAGAAAATTGACCTTTTGCAGCACTTAGTTGTCTACTTCGAAATAGTTTGCACAAGTTTTTTATACAGGTAGTAATAATAATAGCTTTCCAAAGGTCTCTAAAATTTAGCACCGCCGTTCTTCTCCGTGAGACCCTCAATGCCGACTTTCAGGAAATGCTCGTCCTCCCCAATTTGCTTCCCGACAGGACCATTCTTGAGCTCTTCCACATCCCAGTTAGCCCAGACGAAGCGGCCATGCAAGAAAGTGGCTTCGGGACTAGCTGCCCATACAGCGAAGTTGCCAGGCAAGTTTTCGTCATCAAACTTGATAGGGAGGCTATCGTATCCGTAGCGCCGGGCTGCCTCGGTCAAGACGCCACCTGGATGGAAACTGATGATTTGCATTTCGTCTGCATTGGTATCCTTTGCGATCTGTTGTATAAGAGACGTCCCGGCGCCTTTTGACGCGCCGTATGCGGGACGATCTGGTGCTACGGTGGTCCACATGTATGTCGCAATGGTGGACACATTGACCAGAAACTGGTAATGACTGATTAAAATCTATTCGGACGCCCTGAATACTTGCGGCTCACCTTTTTTCCGTTCCCAGTCGTCTGTTTGGAGAATCTGAGCGTCATGGCCAGCGGCGACCGCACGTTGGCCTCATAGTGCTTCCAGGTGTCCTCGAGGTTGCTGGCGAGGATGGGGGACTGTTTTCCTATAGCGGCTGCGCTCAAAACGAGCACATGAACATAGATTCCGGAATGTGCTATTTGGCACTCAAATTTTGATAACGAGCACCCAACTTGTGGCTGAGGCCCCCCTGTCAACTTAAGACTCCCGATGTCGGCGCCCACACACAGTTTACTAGTGAAACACATACGCCAAAT
>VTGD01000240.1:0-38972 GCA_013406985.1 Calonectria crousiana | reverse complement strand
ATTCAGCTTGTAACTTTGGCTGCTGAGAAGGGCATTGCTTTGACGGTCTCTACTATTTTCGAAGATCCTCGCTTGAGTCATATTGCAGCATCTGCATCTATGGCAGAAGATGAAGAACCACAAGTTATAAGACCATGGGACTTGGTTCCGGACAATATTCGGTCTAATATTCTGCAAGATGCTGTTCAGCAATGTCAAGTTGATCCAGATCATATTGAGGATGTTTTCCCATGTACTCCTGTCCAAGCCAGCCTTGTAGAGTATGCCACAAAGCAACCAGAGTGTCATTTTACTCGCCAGGTTGTCGAGCTTCGTCGAGATATAAGCCTTACTAAGTTCCAATCTGCATTGGAGACTACAGTAGCACAATGTCCTAGTCTGCGCACGCGCATTATTCTTTCAAACCATGGATCTTTCCAGGTTATTTTGAAGGAGAAAGCTACATGGCGGCAGACTCGGGGATTCCCTCTCGAAGATATTCTTAATATGCCGAGAGCTAAAATAAGCTATGGAACCCCGCTTTCTCTTTTTATCTTTGTTTCTTATAACCACCGCGATTATTTGATATGGGATATTCATCATTCTCTCTATGATGGCAATTCCATGGATTTGATATTCAATCTTCTCCAAGAATCCTTTAATGGGCAAGAGCTTTCCAAAGCAGTTCCTTTCAATCGATATGTTCGTCATATTCTCTCAGTCGATGCGGAACATACACGGCGCTTTTGGCTAAAGCAATTAGAGGGTACAACTACAGCTAAGTTCCCCGATTGCAGCATGCAGCTGTGCAAGACAAGAACTTCCAGGCAGTTTATTCAAGATTTCCATATGCCCTGGAGCCAGCATGCAAACATAACGCTTCCAAGCCTTCTGCGCGCCGCTTGGGCGCTTCTTGTTGCCAAACATCTTAATACCGATGATGTGGTCCTTGGATGCCTTCTCTCTGGGCGCGATGCACCTATTTCAAATATCCAAAAACTTATTGGGCCAACCCATTCCTACGTCCCTGTGCGCATCTGCATAAACAAATCATTAACTGTTGAGAAGTTTTTGATTGGTATACAAGACCAAGCAAATGCCATGATTCCATTTGGTAACACTGGCTTACAGAATATTGCAAAGTTTAGTAATACTGCTCAAGAAGCATGCGACCTACGGCATATGTTCATTGTCCAACCATCTACAAAGATGGAAGAAGTCGGTGGGGATTCTGAACCAATCTTCCGGCCTATTGAAAATGCCGAGAATAATAACTTTGAGATCTATCCGCTTGTCATCCACTGTATTCCGAGCAATAACGGACAACTAACAGTTTTGATGAAGTACAATGCCCAATTTATTGCATTGGAGAAAATTCAGGAGATATTTGATCACTTCAGGTATATTGCTATCCAATTGGCTACCAAGGATATCAGTCGACCGCTTTCACTTCTTGACGTTGCTATTCCTTGACAGCGGCAAAGAGAATAGCAACTGGATTTTGAGAAGATAATGGAGTTTAGAATCGCAGCAATAAATTATTAGTTCTATACTTATATTAATTCTTTGATATGGAAATCGTGCTAACACACATGGAACCTCTGCGAATGTGTGTCTTAGGCATTCTTGGAAGGCATATAAAGCCCATTGCCAGGGTAGATAGATGACAATGCACCAAATTTCCTACTAAATATTATTGAGAACCCTACTGTTCTGACCCTACCGTATCATATGGTAGCAATTGCGACCTATGTCTCTTAGATGCAGGAGTTCAACTCCTCCCCACACAGACCAGCCAAATTGTGTGACTTGAGGTAGCAATAAGAGAAAGGACGATCGTGGTTAGATATAGGATTTTGGAACTATTTGCGAGCCGGCTACAGGGTCTATTGGCACGACTCCGTAACGTCTTCCTCTACATTTACACTGCTCCTCGTTATTGCTTGCGTTGAGGACAATGGCTTCTTTCTTAAGAGGGGGGCATATGATACGGTTTTTCATGCCTTATAGGCCCTAATGATCATGTGTACTCTAACCGAGGCACAGGTAGACCTTTTGGCCTAGTTGGTTAGGGCTACCTCATTTTTCCCGTCCCAGTCTACTTGTGCCTTGGTGGGAGTACACATGATCATTAGGGCCTATAAGGCATAGAAAACCGTATCACCGCATCACCGAGGAGCTTGAGGTATTTTAGCAGAGGACTATCAACCCCTTGGAGGACCAAGTCATCAACACCTTCCGCTCTCTGTTCACCAAAGACAAGAAAGACTGGTGCCCCCATAAACCTCGACAACGCTGCCCCTGACTCCTACAGCAACTAGTCCCTACCATTTCCTAACAAGACCACCAAGCTAACACATAGCTTTAGCGAAATCTCTGACAAAGCAACCAATAACCTTCACGATATTTTGACCTCACCAAAGATCGCCAGGGCCGAGACCACGCCGAGAACCGGTCCTGGGGAGTTAATGACAGCGATTCTCTCTCTCTCGGAGCCAGGGGCTTTCTCTCCGCTGCCATCGATGCCATTCAAGACCACATCGACGACCGCAAGGGATCCGGTGGGCAGGGATTTGAACTCGACGGCCTTCTGGGTGTCATAAGCAATACTGTCAAGGATGCTACCCGCAACCCAGAGGAGAAGGCACACGCCATGAGCCCCGAGATCAAGGAAGAGTTTGGTACGAAGCTACAAGAGCAGCATGCAGCACTCGCTGAGAAGTTTACTCGTATTGCTCTGAACCACATCAAGAGGGAGATTGAAGATCAAGTTAATGACCTTGTAAAGGAGCTCGGGGGATTTTTTGGAAGCAAGAAGCCCTCTAGCGAGGGATCCTCGCGAGCCTTGGGTGATGAGAATATCACCGCGCTAGTGGTGAGGGGGAGGGCAGTGGTTGCAGCTCAGCACCGGGCTTGGCAGAGTCCACAAAGATGTCCGTCTTGAGTTCCGCGGGATTCTTGGTGGCATAGAGAAGACCCTGTTCAAATTACTTCCTGATAAGTTCCAGCGACCACTTGAGAAGATTCTTGGAGGCAACCCCTTTCACTCGCAGCTCGATCGCGATGCTGAGGCTCGGGGGGAACGCGGGTTTGGAGATGACATCAAGTCCAAGTTACTCAACGATATCCGTAGCCTCGTGCGCAAGGTGCAGGAGACGCTACGTGAGAGCATTCTGGGTGTCGTCAACGGTGGACACCGCAAATTTGAGCCCGAAAGTTGGCTCTTTGTGCAGAAGATGTTCGAGCAGAAGCTGCAAAAGTACCTGCCCAAAGTCAAATTACTGTGCCCGATGATATCGGCAACGAGGGTGAAAGTGTGGCAGCACCGACATCCAACGCCCACCTTGGCGGTGCAAACCACCCTGTGCCACCTTCATAGGGAGGTCATGCTTCCCCTCCTTTAAAGGGAAGTTATGCACCACCTCCTTCACAGGGCAGCTATGCGCCTCCTCCTTCGCAGGGAAGCTACCCTCCTCCGCCATCTCATGAACAGCATGGTGGACAATCGCATGGTTAACAAGGATGAAATCCTCCCTCGCAATATCAACAACACCAAGAGTACCACCCGGACGGGCTTGTTGTTGGTTTGATTGATATTGCTGGTGGTTGTATTGTTGAGTCGGTTGGTATTGGTCTGATCGATACCCTTGATTGGATGGCTGATCTGCAGGTAGCTCGTGGTATTGGCCAGGACGGCATTCTTGGTGTGATTGGTGTTGTGGTGGTCGATATTTCTGTTGTTGGTAGCTACCAGGGTTACCAGCAAAACCAGGACCACCAACAACACCAAGGTTACGGACAAAACCCACAGCATCAGGTACAGGGCTGTTGAAGCGGGAACGCATCGGAGGGAGGCGGGTGCAATCTACCAATGAAATTTGAGTCGCAAAACGCCGGACTGAGCCGGCGCATGGGAGATTAGAAAGTATCAGTAAAATAAAACAACTCAACGAGTCAGTAGATGTAATGACTGCGTGCAGATTTGGTGTGAGGGTTTTCGTGCAGGATCTTGATTCAGATGCCCAAAGACGCGAGCCACATGGCATTTTGTGCCCAACCACTAAGCGACAAAAATGCGTCAAGCATTCGCGAGAGCGTCAAATCTGCAACCACGGCGAACCTTCCAATTGAGACTGGCCAGCTTGTGGGCCTGTGGCATTATTTCACTCTCCAGTGGGGCTTTCCAAAAATTTACAGCAGATGCTGATGCGATCATTTGGAGCAGGTTGATCAAAGGCAAACGCAGGAGAACAGGATTTTTTTCAAGCTAAAACTGTGTTTGTGAGGCATGGTCTCGCATATTGACCAGATTGAGTGCATCTCACGGAGTGCGTGCTGCCTCATCTAACACGCAGGTTGCCGTGCAGCCCGGGTGCTCTAGAACCGTCGGGATGTATGTAGGGCCTCTGCGGCCGTGGTGTGCTGGCGGGTCGTCGGCTGGCACGAGTGCACGCGCCTCACTTTGCTCGCTCGCTCTCTCCTTCACCCACCGCCTGCCCCTGCTGCCCCCAGTCCAAGCTTGGGCGCATCCTTAGGTTGTGGGGGAGGAGTAGCAGCAGGGTGGAAACCGAGGGTTGGGGTAACCATCTGGTATTGCTGTGCCGTCGGTGAATCATGTCCGTTCTAGAAGGTGGCAACCTTTTTTCGACATTGAACTGGACATGTGCGCTTACACGGATCATACATGTCCACACACGTGCGGCCGGCCACTTTCCCCGCCGAATATCCGCGCGATTCGGCCCCGGATGGGGGCCTGGAACCGAATCCATGTCTGGGAGAGGCAACAAAAGCAATTGGATTTTGGCATGGGATCCTTGTCTTTGTTTGGAGGGTAATTGATCATGTTCACAAGTCAAGTGAGTAAATTGGCTCCGTCTTGCCTATCACCGCCTCGAGGCGGTGACTATCTTGCTGTGCTTGACGATGACTCAAAATCATCGATGTCCAAAATGCAGTTTCTTGCAATCAGCCTGGCGACTTTTAATTCGACTAGACCCAAACAGTGTTCGCAACCCTAATTTTTGAGTGTATGTTGATAGTGGGCCATCACCGATCATGGGAACGGCGCACCACACCGTAGCGCCCGTTTCTGAGGGGGGGGCTGTTTCGAATATAAGCCTCAACAGCCTTCTGTGGGCGATCCACTTTTTGTCTCTAACATGGTCGGATCTGCGATAGGTTTTCCATACCTTACCCCAAATGTATCTAAATTTATCCAGCCTTACCGGAAAAGGCGATATCTAATCCTCTGCATAGCTTTAACCCTCTCTGTGAGGGTAGTATCTCACTATCTAAAATAAATTCGCGGCCTATCAGTTAGGTTAGGCGCCGTGCTGTTGCGGCCTCAAGTGCCCAGACGAGGCTAAGACATGTATTGACAGGTTCATGCACGGGGGTGTGTTTGGTCTTTCTCCAGGCTGGACGATGACTGGCTGCAGAACTGCTGGGAGAGATAAATGGCCGGCTCGAGTGAGAGAAGATGCGCTCGCATCTTCTCTCACTCGAAGCTCCTTTAAATGCTGACAGCTCGCTAGTGCGCTGGAAACATCAACACCCCGTCGGTGCTGGGTACCGTGCTGTGCCGGGCCGCCGTGCACCCCCCGATCGTGACACATTGGGGGTGCAGCAAGAATGGCATCCTGGCTAGTCGGTAACTGCACACTGCCGTGGCCACTCTGCGCCACCTGACCATGTTCGTCTGAGACAACCGGCGAGACCGGTCCGGGGAAGTTTGGGGGAGAACGGAGCCAGATCAATGCCACTTGCGGGTAAACCATAAACTATTTGAAAGGACCATCTTGCTCTAGATTTTCCATGTTGATAAGAGCCAGCAGCCAAAGCAGCCCAATTCCTCACTACTAAAGTCTCATCTTCCCTAACCGGAATCGAGCTACCAGGTTTTTATACCTTTTTTAATACACACACCTATTGTGTTCTACTTCACACACTTCGCAATAGCCTTCTTCAAGAACTACTTAGGCTTTGGCAGCAGCACTGAAGCCTCTGCCCCAGTCGGTGTCTCTTGCAGCGGCATCGAAAACTCCAAGCCCATGAACTCCACAACCAAGAAGGAGTCTGTCCGAGCTCTCCCCAACTCATGGTACCTCTCTAAGGAGCTGTACGACCTCGAGCGCCGCGCCATCTTCTCCAAGAAGTGGCTTCTCTCCACACACAGCCTCCGCCTCACCAAGAAGGGTGACTTCCAGCGATACCAGGTTGCCGGCTACCACTACGTCGTCTGCCGTGACCAGACGGGCAAGATCTGCGCCTTCCACGCCGACCCCAGTATTGAGGACTTTGACATCGAGCAGCAGGGCCTCTTCCCCGTCCACATCCACGTGTACAAGCGCGGCTTCGTCTGGGTCAACCTCGACGGCCGCGAGACGCCCGAGAACTCCTGGGACAGCGAGCTGGGCGGGTCCGACACCCAGGAGAGGCTCGACTACTACGACTGGAGCTGCTACGAGTACGACCACACCTGGGAGATGGAGGGCGAGTACAACTGGAAGCTGCTCGGCGACAACTACAACGAGTGCTACCACTGCCGCGTGTCCCACCCCGACCTCCGCGACCTCGTCGACATCAACACCTACGTCGTCGACCCCGTCAAGTCCTATCTTCTCCACTACGGCAGCCCCACCCCCGAGATGGTCGCCAGCGGCCTCAAGATTGCTCCCACCTACTTCTTCCCCAATGCCTCTGTCAATGTCTCGTAAGTCTGCTTCTACTCCATGGAATTAAACAAAAAATGACTTCTCTAGAATCATGCCACTAACACGCCTCCCCAGCCGAAACTCCCTCATGATGCAGCGACCCATCCCCACCAGCCCCACCACCCCCATCATGAGACATGAGGTCTACAGGAACAAGTGGCCACCGAGGAGCAGTCCAAGGAGGTCGACTCCCTCTACAAGCGAGTCATGTCCGAGGACAAGGTCCTAGCCCTTGGCGCCCAGGAGAACATGCGCCGCGGCGTCTTTGTCAACGGCGAGCTCCACCCCGCTATGGAAAGGGCGCCGTCTGGTTCCAGACTAACGTGCGCGACCTCGTCACCGAGCACTTCAAGAAGGAGCTGGCCGCAGGCCGCGAGATCTGGCCCGCCCAGCAGTCTATGTCTACCATTGTGGCTAAGACGGAAGAAAAGGTGCCTTTTGCGGCCGTGGAAGCTTCCGCGCGGGAAGCGATTGCTGTTTGAGAGGGGGGGGAAAATGGAAGAGATTTTTTTTTTTTAGCATTGGATCAGTATTAGCGTCGTTTTTTTTCATCATGAAGCATCTTTATGATCTGTTTTATGCAGAACGAAATTGAACTTATTTCACAAAGACATTTCTGCCATCTGCACTCGTTAGTGAACTCGTGATCATTGTGGTGAGCTGACAAGATTCATGCAATATGCAAATGGGATGAGAATAACAAGAGTCTGATCGAACTAATCAGTTGAATGAATCAAACTACACATAAATTGGACAAAAGAAGAGGGGTTATTTAAAACATTGTTGGATAGGTGCAGGGAACCTCATCACTAATATATCATTTCTGATGCTATAATTCCTGTTATTTCGCCATCGTGATCAACCTCTGAGGCTGCTTAAGTAAGAATACAAAAGATATAGAAGCTCATATTCTCATATCAATAGGAGATTTTCGGAATCTTTAACTTTTGATGGGTTTTTTCTTGTAAGGATCGTCGGAAAATGTCCTCGCGTGGGTTGTTGAGAGGATTGGGTGAATTCATGTAGGCACCACCACAAACGGAGCCACTGAGGTACACACAGCCACTAAAGCTAGATGCATCAATGAAATTACAGTATGACATAGGCGCAGTGCCTAGAGGATGAAAAGTTGGCCCATGCACGCTAAATGGACAGGCACTTTGGATCGCAGATGGCTGGATTCTTTGGGGGTATGTGAGCCACAAGGCGGTGCAGGTACAATACGGGGGACGTGTAGCTGAAACTTGTGATCCTCATTCTCTAGCTCTGAACCTGAATTAAAGGAAATTACCACCAAGGTTTGCCATGACTCTCAAAAGCCTCATGGATATCAGGGCAACCAGTGCCAACCTTGATCCCTTGGTTGGTTGTGTTTCGAATATAAGCCTCAACAGCCTTCTGTAGGTAATCCACTTTTTGTCTCTAACAGGTTGGTCAAGATCAATAGCAGAGGGATACATCAATCACTAGCTAGCCCCGCCTTCATCGAGCTGTTGGTCCACGACCAACAAGTGGCGATTTGGATTTTGGGGTGCCCCCTCATATGCATATTGAATCAATTTTTCACCGGAATTGTGTATAAGTAGTTGTATTTGATCCTCTTCCTCGCCCTACTCCTTCTTTCCATCATCCTTTCTTCTCGGAAATAAGTACCGCCACCCTACCCCCTAATATGTTGAAACCATTATTACCAACTCTGCCCCTGGAACTTACCCTAGAAATCCTTTCATATCTATCTAAGAGAGATCTGCTGCAATTAAGATTCATCTATCAGCAACTAAATTCGACTATAACGCCAGAGGTTTTCTCCATAATCCACCTAAAGGGCGATAGCCCATCGCCTGAACATTTTATCAAGATTGCCCAATCAGCAACACTTCGTGAACACGTTAGGGAGGTTTCCTGTGACCCCTACCTTAAAGGTAGTTATGACGGTTACGGGGTGCCGGATGACATACCGCCCATCCATTTTATGCAGGTTTTGGATTATTTGCGTTATTATCGGCATCTTAAATCGCTTCATCTCCAGTTTCACAACTTCTTTAATAATGAATTTCCCCACCAATCGAAAGAAGTACGTTTATATATTTTGAGCGCCATTTTCGAGAGCTTGGCTGGAATATGGAACTCTGATAGACCAGCCGAGCTTTCCCGCGAGTGGAATAATGGAGAAGACTTGCCATTTGAGCTTATACATAAAACTTCTCAGAAAATGGATCCCATCTGCTTATCCACGCTCTCAATCAATGGCTTGCTTGCACACAAGTACAATCAATTCCAAAGTAAAACCAATCCAGACCTATTCAAAGCAATAGGCATCGCCAGCTTAAAGCTTCATATCACAACCGAGGCAATGCTTTACGATTTGGGCCAGGTGTACGACAAGCCAAAAAGATACGATTTCTACAATGAATTGCCTACAACCTGGTTATCGCCAACTGTTACTGCAAACTTGCGGGAGCTCTCTTTGACAGCGCTTGATTGGTGGGGTTGGATGCCTCGTCTCGACCTTCGCGCGATTGGTGGCCGCAAAGGATTATCAAGCCTGAAAGTTTTAAGATTGGGTAAATTTGTCTTTAGCCACCAAGAGCAGATTGAATGGCTGCCATCATTAGGACTCGAAGAGCTTCATCTTAACAGCTGTGCAATGCTCTATCAAGCTCAGGGCCCACTACCACTGGCCAAGAAGCCTTTGATTCTTGGCCAAGATGATGAAAAAAACGATATTATCATGTCGACAGATGGTTACCCGACCTCTCGATGGTAGGACGGTACTCGATCGTGGAAGTTTGAGGTTCGCCTCAAGGAATACGAAACGATCGACTTTTCTATGTGGTGGCATGAAGTATTTGGTCAATGGCGTAAATTCATGACCACTCTGAAGCGCCTCGGGGTAACTGGAGGTGAGGATAGAACCTTCCCGTATGTGTCTGTATGCGCTTTTGGATACCATCGTGGGCTTGAGGAAATGGGGCGAGCGGAAGTGGAAGAAGATGAGCCAGACGATGAAGATGTTGTGTTTTGGAAGGGAGTCAGGGAAAAAGATCATGGGATGTTTGAACGACTGAGTTCACTGAACCCCTCCCTGGACCTGAGGTTGAACTGCCTCCCACATGAAAATCCCATTCCCAACTGCTTTTGCAGTTGTAAGTTCGAGGACTTATCGTCGAGTGAGCCAAAACCAACACCGAAAATTATTCGGTCATGTTGAGCATTATTTCCCAAAAAGTACAATTTCAACGCTTTCTATCTATTCCGCGAATTTATTAGTTTCGGCCACAGTCCAATAACACTGCCAAACGCGCTCCGGAACTCCGGTAGCTGCAGACGCTATTGTTGGTGTTCGCTAGATCTGATTTATGCTTCAGATTTGGAAGCTGATATAAATTTGGAGCTACAATCCAATGAAGTTACATATAAATAAGATTTTATTTTACTATTCATAGAAATCAGTGAGATGGAGTGGTTTGGTACTTATTTTTAGAAGTCTGATGATAATCTAGTACGAAAGCCAACCCTAGTGCGATTGATTCCGCCAAACCCTCCAAATGTACCCGACGTCCCAATTTCGACAGTCCTCCTTCATCATACCTCCATCCTACCCTTCTAAGAACCATCCAATGGCGACTTATAGGGATGGCAGATGTGTGCGAGTGGAGCTCGCACAAGGATTGATAGGCAGGTGGACAGTCCACTGTGACGTCCTTCGACAAGGGTTGGTGGATGAATTAGCGGCCTGTTTTACTCTTGATTGGTTTGGGGGGCTTGGTAAGGGTGATGATGGGGGAAAGAGGCTGGGCTGGTCTTGGCAGCCATTTTATCTTGACCATCAGGTTATTTCGGATGGGCTGAGTAAAATTATTGGAGATGCCATGGGTGCCAAAGGCTATGCGCGCATTGCCTCTTAGATGTACAACTTTTGTTGCGTGAGGTTTATTGTTTTGGGTTGGGATATACTAATAAGAATAATATCCATATGTAGGGCTCGGAGACTACGGGTAGACGATGAAAAGTAGATGAAATCTTTTGTGTTGGAACGTTGAATTCATCACAAAGGGATTACAGTCATCGAGGCCTGAGGCACCGGCTAGGTGCCTAGTGTGAAGGCGGCAGGAAGCGAGATCAAGGGCATCACATGACCTACTCACAACAGCACCAAAAAGGGGCTCTCTTTAGCTTAGTTAGATAGAACAATTCAATCATCATTCGAAGCAACAGACTATACGGCAGCAGCTGCTATATTTGTGACCTTAACTGCGTCATCCCTGACCCCAGGACTTACCCACAGTAAGGTTGTGTTCGTTATTGTTTTGTAAATTTGATGCTAAGATCTGATTTTAATCTAATATCACGATATTAGATTACGGAAAGATATGTTGGATATTATAAAGAATAGAGGATAAATAAAATAATATAATACCTAAATTATGATTTAGTTCATTTTCTTCAGGCAATTACATCTGATATTACTCCTCATCCGCATCTACCTGGTTAGCATCTATTATCCCTTTGACTCTCGTAAGCCTGCAATTGCGTCACGGACAGGATGTGGGCCAACCACAGAGCTCCAAATCGAAGGTACATTATTTCCCTGCTAAATTAGGCCATGCCAGAAGTACCAACAACTTCCCGATCTACATAAAGCTACATTGCACTCTTGACAGCGATATCGTGATTGCGGTGGCCGGGGCATATTTCCACTGACTGTCTCTAATGGCCTTCTTTTTTTGCGAGGCCTCGGCTGCCCTAGACGGTGCCCTTGACAAGCCAAACACTCAGAGTTTCCTTTGCGGAGAGCTGTTGTGAATCCATTACAGTTTACAAAATGAAGTACGCAGTAAATTTAGTTGCGTTGATTCTGGAAGTCGTTGATGTCACTCGAGGTTACTTTGCTTTTTCTGGGGTCATGTGGGGCGGGCACGCAATCGCAGGCTTACGACAGTCAAAGGGATAATAACTTCATGGAAATCTACTACTACATCTTCGATTCAACATTCATCACATAATCGATTTTAACCTCCTAAAAATAGTTATGAACAGGAAGCACAAAGGGAATGCGCCTCATCCACAAATTCAGGGACCAGTCGTCTAACCCGTGCGCATTGAATAGCAGTGTTTCGGCGACATTGACTGCATATTTCGTAAATCTATGATCTCCAAGGTCTTCTGCAACTCGGACAAATTGGATTCTGATTGTCATCGTAAGGCTGAACTATATTTTGTTCTAAGTGGGGATTTCGACAAAGACGACGTGATCGATACAGCAGAGCAGCCTTCTCTCGGCAAGGTCTACAATATTTAAACAGAGTTGAATTCCATACTTTACCACATTTATAACAGCGAAGAACAGTAGG
The DNA here is from genome assembly GCA_013406985.1 of Calonectria crousiana. Taxonomy (NCBI): domain Eukaryota; kingdom Fungi; phylum Ascomycota; class Sordariomycetes; order Hypocreales; family Nectriaceae; genus Calonectria; species Calonectria crousiana. The sequence goes on along the minus strand of VTGD01000240.1, from coordinate 26,926 downwards.
AGGTGTATTCGAAGATCCTGGTTGATATATCTGGCGCCTGCTTCTTATTGTTGCTCTCACACTTGCTCGGCAGTCTGGGCAAGTACCATATATCCCTGACAATCCTGGCTCCCATCTCTTATTACACGAAGAGCAGGTAAGATGACTTGAAGTTGACATTTTGGTGTGATAGGATCAGTTCTGAATTGTAATAAAGGCTAGAATAACAGTTGAAAGATCATGCTAGATATCATAGTGATTGAGTTGTGGGTGCACTATTGAGGGGACATCAAGGTATTCTTGGCTGTGTGTGTTGATCACAACGATCATATTAGTAATAATAGCAGTTATATTGATTATATTGATTGATCACAAAAGTACGTCAATGGCGGTCGCAATGACACCATCATAACAGATGCCGCCCCCCCTTATCTGATACGTATATACGTATCGACGCGCTTGCCGCTTGCCACCATTTGAGCTTTTGACCTTTTGAGCTAGGGAATTCACGTGATATTGGTTAGGGGAGGAAGTCTATCACAGAAGGGTGAAAGGGTGAAGGGTGACTATTTGTATAACTCTAATTGTATGCCACCTTTGTGGCTTGGTTCCTGGATCACCCGGTTGAGCCTGAAGCTTGTTTTTTTTATTAAGAAGTAAATAAATTGGCGTTCGAGATGCTGGCATCGACGGCGCTACCATGGACCCCTTTGTCGGGCTGCAAGACGAGGAAAAGGCTTCGATTGTATCTACAACCCAAGGCCCTCTCATCACACCTTATTCTCAGAGTGATGATGAATTTGAATACTTGGAGAAGAGAGAACCTCGTCCTGGTAGCCGTGGTGGTAGTGGTGGTGGTAATCATGGTGGTAACAATGGTGGTAACAATAATGGCAAAAAGTCTGTCCAGGGCAAGGCCACTGCAAAACCCGCTGCGAAAACCACTACCACGAAAACATCTTCTCCTGTAAAACCAACAGAAACCTCTGAGATATGCTTAACAGCTAATTCAGGTAAAAAGAGATTCCCGGGAGTCACCATGCATTCTGAATACCTCAAATATGTTGAACAAGAGATATTCAAGAGAGAAAAGGAAGGGTTCCTCGTGTGCTCCGAAGAATTCAAGACCATCGATCTGGACTTCAACAACGCGCTTGACCTAGCAAAAATGAGACTTGGAAGCCGGGTCAGAAAAAGACTCACAAATCTTCCCATGTGGTCAATTTGGAACCCATAGAAGATATGTCCCGATCAAAGATATGATTTTAAGGATATCCAGGGCAAGATTCCAAGCTTGAACGACTATCCGAAAGGTTCCATGTCAATTGAACACATTTTAGAGTTTCAGATAGCCCAGGGCTTTTTGAGGGGCCTCAAAAAAGACAAAAGAAAGTTTGACAACCCAGCATCTAAAGCTTTCTCAAAAAGCACACCCAGTTGTCCCCAACCTCGAAGGTTGATTTCTGCACCTACTTCGACTTCTGGTGGGGTGAATGGGGGAACAAAAGCCCTAACGAAATTGACTTCAAGCCCTCAGAGCTAGCCGGCGTGAATTTGGACGCAAAAGACAAGCAACTGTTCAAGAGCATACCACTGAAGCTGGCATTGCTTTCAATCCCGACTAAGAGAATTTTTGATGATGAATTCGTGTTGCTAAAATCGGATGTCAATATCAGAAAAAAGAAGTATGAATTCTCTTCTGCCCAGAGTTCTTCTGACATGAGATGACTGACAAGTAGGAACGAACAGTATTTTTTCGGTGAAAGACAATGGAGAGGCTTTTACAATCGTTGATGAAAACGATATGAACGGTCTCAAGTCCGACGGAAACTTTGGCAAGGCTTTGGATGCTATGAAAGCAGTCTTGTTCGCTGTTCATTACGTACGAAATTCCCCAGTTCCATCCATTGACCAAAAAAAGAACTCGAATCTTCTGTTTCTCAACTAACATCAATAATAGATGAAAAATAAGACAATCAGCGACATTTACGTAAAGGAAGCAAAGTGTCACAGGCTGAGGCCTGGTTGAGGGATACGGCTGTGCCGTATCCACCTAGATTAAGCTTCCTGACCACTTTGGTAACGAGGGCATACCAAGGCATATATAATCAGACGAATGCATTTCTTCTGATCGCCTTTCTTTCCTTTCCTCTCTAGCTTTAGATAGACCAATACAGAGCACCCTTCAGGTTGAACAAACCCAGGACCAGCCCTTCACACAAAGAGAATTGACTCATATTTGTAAGCGCACAGCCAACTACCTTATTAAATATTTCTGAAAACAGCGATCTGATAATAATATGCAGTAGTCAGATTGAAAAAGAACTTACTCAGATTGTAATTGCACAGACACTAAGTTACAGCAGAATAATGACTAATTATAGAGTGCAGAATGACCCTAAAAACTACAACGCGAAGCGTTATAGCTCGCTTAATCTTGAGAAGAAGTGGCAAAAGTACATCTGGGATCGCACTGAGATCGCAATTGCTAGCCAAAAAAGTAGGTTATCCGGGTCTTTAGCTCTGACCTAGTGTGGATGCTGACATATTCCTTAGAATTTTGGGACACTTATATGAAGGTGCTGGAAAAAGATAGCATTCAAGGCACAAGGAAGAAGCTTGAAAACAAGAAACTCGGCCAATAAAAGAGAAAGGAATACAAAAGTATCCTTAAAAACGCCGTGCTGTTTCAGAAGTGGTATTACAAGTGGGCCCCAGATAAGTGGGAGAACCCGCTAGATGCCAGTTGGAAATGATAATCTGACTGAGGCAGATGCTGAGAAGTTGGTGATTGTGGCAAGTCTAATGTTATAACAGCTAGTTCAAGTAACTTTTGGAGAAATTCTAGCACATATGGCCGCCTGGACATGAACATTGAAGATGGCGAGATGAGAGAATGGCTGGGATAGTGATATAAGTAGGGCGTTACTTGGGGGTATGGGGTACAGAACTGTGGTTGTTGAATTCATACTTCTAAATAAATACAATTTCTAGGGCGCGGGGGTCTCTATTTGAATATTGGAAAATTTTCATCTTCAAGTTTTTTGGGGTTTAAAGATAGGTTCACCATTATGACTTGTATGGCATAAATGATATTTGGACCCCTAAGCTTTTTGTCTGCTTGCTGTACAATCCAGGGTTGGGAGTTTATAAAAGTAACAACCATTTGGTGAGAGGTGAGAGGTGAGGTTGAAACTCATTCCAGTACAAGATCCATCAGTTCCAATATTGATTGGGAAGCCCTTGCTCCATCTCTCATTTTCAATTTTAATCCATTTTTTCAGACTTACTCCACAGGAATTACAGACATATGTCCTTGGGACAACTCAAATCCGACCGGATCTGCGTGCTTATGTGAAGGGCTGGTCCTGGGTTTGTTCAACCTGAAGGGTGCTCTGTATTGGTCTATCTAAAGCTAGAGAGGAAAGAAGGAAAGGGAGCCAGAAGGGCTGCCCTTCTGGCTTTATATCTAGGCTTCCATAACCTTGATGGGCTCTAGCTACCCTGGTAGCTGGAGAAGGGTTTTACTCTCAGCCAACCTTGATGGATACGGCTGTGCCGTATCCCCAACCAGGCCTCAGCCTGTGACAGCTTACTCATTGACCATCTAACTGGTCGCCGTTGGTTTGGGGGTAATAAGTCTCTCAACACACTTGAAATTCATTCCGCAATCCTTAACTCAGCCTTCTTTATTTCTACTTTAAGGTTGAGAAAAGGGGCTATCTTAATTTATTACTCTTACTTCGAAAAGTCTTCTCAGGGCTGGGGTAACTTTGGATCGACTGTCTTCCTGACTATTTCTGCAGAACCTCTGGCGCTAGATAGGCTGCTTCAGTAGACAATGAGCTCTTGGACCAAACTGTTCGCATTATGATGTGTTGTATTAGAAACCTATAATCTAAATAACAGGAGTTCTGTCATCAGGTGCCTTATCACATTGCTGTTGTTAAACCTAAATGTCGTCGGAATGATGAAATATGATCAATAATCATTCCTATCCCAGCGTATGATATTGTGGCAGTGACATTGTGTCTAAATTCTAATACAGAAACAGGATAGCCTGCCGTATTGTTGGTGTGTAGCATCTAATACACAAATATAATAGTTCATATGTTGTTTGTGTGGATGGTCTAACCTTAATGAACCAAGGCCAAACTATATATAATTGGTCAGTATCGAACAGGAATCAAGCGGGGTTACCTGCTCTTCCCCTACACTCCTACTTTCCTTTGGTTCTATTCTTCTTTTAATTAATCTTCTTGCCCAGGCAAAAACATGTCAACTACCTCTCAAGTCTGTACGAGGTGTGGAGACCCTTGGATGTCAGGTTTGACTGGGTCATTCCGTATATGTTCACGGTGCCGAGAATTAGAACGGACTCGCAATCACAAGAGAAACCTCGAATGGAAAGCACGCGAGGAGAGGGATGGTATATGTTACACTATCACACTTACAGCTAGGTCAGCCACAAAGACCACTTAGGATTGCACAGACCACAACCCAGTAGATCAAATGACTTTAGTTTAGCTTGGCCTTCTATTGTGAATAGAAGCCATAAGCCTATTCAGCTCATTCAGCTTTCACAGCTCTATCCGGCGCCTCCGGCCGCCCTCAGTTATATACAGCTATATAATACCTAGATAGAGCCCCTCAATAAACAGACAAGAGCTTCCATTTTTCACTATCACGTGCACCTATTAACATAGCTATCCAAGTGACAAGCTCTTCGAGTCCTAACGATGGCAGCCAATCAATCTGCTCTTGGTGGCTAAAGACAAATTTACCCAACGTCAAAACTTTTAGGCTTGATAGTACTTTGCGACCACCAATCGCGCGGAGGTCGAGACGAGGCATCCACCCCCACCAATCACGTGCTGTCAAAGAGAGCTCCCGCAAGTTTGCAGTAACAGATGGCGACAACCAGGTTAAAGGCAGTTCATTGTAGAAATCGTATCTGTCTGGCCTGGAGTACGTCGAAAACTTATCGAAACTCAGGACCTCGGTTGCAATGTGAAGCTTCAAGCTGGTTATTCCTCCTGCTTTGAACAAGTCTGGATTGGTTTCATTTTGAAATTGGCTGTAGTGATGTGCAAGCAAGTTGGTGATTGAGAGCTCGGATAAGCGGATGGGATCCATTTTCTCAGAAGTGTTATGCACAAAATCAAATAGCAAATCTCTTTTCCTATTCCAGACACAGCAAAGCTCAGCTGGCCTGTAGTAGTTCCATGTCCCAGCCAAGCTCTCGAAAATGGCAGTCAAGATGTATACACGCAATTCTTTCGTTTGGTGGTCCCATTCGTGATAAAAGACCTCGTGAGAATGGATGTGAAGCGATTTGAGATTTCGATAATAACGCAAATAATCTAAGGTTTGCATAAAATGGACCGGTCGTGTTTTAACTGGTATATCATGATCCTCATAGCTGCCTTTAAGGTAGGGTCGCAGGAAACCTCCCTGACATGCTCACGAAGTGTGGGTGACAGTGCAATGTTAACAAACTGCTGAGGCGAAGGGCTGTTGCCCTTCAGCTGGATTTTGGAGAAAGCCGCAGGCGTCACAGCCGAATTGAATCGATGACAGATAAGTCTCAGCTGCAGAAAATCACCCTTGGAGAGATATGAGAGGATTTCCAGGTTGAGTTCCCAAGGCAGAGTTGGCAACAATGGTTTCGGCATGTTGGATTATGAGACGGCGGTTCTTACTTGTGGGAAGAAAGGGTGATCGCGAGGAAGGGAAAATAGCGAGGACTAAAATAAATGCTTATACCTAATTTCAGTGAAGAAGTTATTCAATATGCGTCTAAAGGGGCAGCCCAAACCCCAATTTGCCACTTGTTGGTCCACGACCAACAGCTTGACGAAGGTGGGGCTGATGATGGATGCATCCCGCTCCTGTTAGTCCCTGCCAACTGGCCAAAGAATCCGGGTTGGCACTGACTACGCTGGTATCCAAGAGGCCTTTAAGAGTCATTGCAACGCACGGTGTTGATTCCATTTAGTGAATGGTCAGACCGACAAAATGAGAATCACAAGTTGCACCTGCACGCACGTTCGTCGCATTGCACGGCCTCCTTGCTCACATGCCTCTAAAGGATCTTGTAATTCCACTCCTGCATCCAGGTTCAGCGGCTGAGACAACCATATCGCACCTGAGGATGAGATTATGAGCTTCCATGCCTTCCGCGCCCCCCAAGTGACCCGGCTGGTTACTTCAATCTCGCTCTTACCTTCTTATTCTCATCCCATTTGGGTGAGAAAAAGGAAGCCAAAAACTCATGGAGAATTTATGATATAGGGTAGCAGATTCTGGTGCATTCTCATTTCCTGCCAAACTATTCGAAAAAAGAAAACAGCACGAGCTAACACCCAATCCCGATCTTGCTGCCCAGAGGTAACAGTTGCTCTTTCGGAAATTAAGACCCCACTCTCGTATAATAGTAATTCCAGGGTGTTCCACAATCATCATTGAAAGGTGGCCTAAGCTGTAGAAAACTTTTCATTTTGTTCTAGAGGCTAAGCCAGAAGTATGGCCGGATAGTAAGGTGCACCATCGCATCATATATTAAGTCTATGAAAGGTGATTCAGGTTTCATAGGGTGAGGATTCGGGATTATAATGACTGATGATGTGAAGAATAAGTATTATGATTGTTGCAGGATTTCTGGTTTAAGCCCTGATTTGAATGAACACAATCTCGGTAACAAGTACAGACCAGTCTTGGACAGGGTGGTTCTGTTTATAATGACTTAATAAACTGAAACAGGAATGCATTTCATCTCATCACAAAAGCGCTTGCCACTACCGGTTTGGACCTGTTTTATACGCCAACGAGACCTGCATAAGTGCTGTAGGTGCTGACTGAAATGCACTCGGATTGGTCGTAACAATTCCAGGATTCACACTTCCAGTTAGCCTATAATAAAATTTTATGTGCAAGCCAACGTCGAAGTGATACGGTAGGGTCAGAACAGCAGGGGTCTTAACGATATGTAGTAGGAAGGTTGATCTCTCATTCTCTATCTACCCTGGTAACGGGCTTATATATGCCTTCCAAGGGTGCCTAAAGCACACATTCACAAAGGTTCCATGTATGTTGGCACCATTTCCGCATCATATCCCGGCGTTTTAAGAAATCATTCACTGTCCTCAGTAACTGGAACGCCGCATATGCTCCTTGTTCCAACCCTCCATATTTGACACGATCTTTTCCTCCGATTAGCCTACACAGCAGCCTTGTCTTTGGGGGGTCGCCCTCTGGGTCTCTTCGCATGAGGCTCAAGGCTGGGAGTAGGGCTGATGATTAGCAATGGATTCTTCCGTGGCCTGCCAGGTCGCCGCTTTGGGGGCTCCGGGGCTGTGCTGGTCTCCTGCGGGCCTGGCACGAGATGTTTGCGAGGTCTTCCTGGTCGTCGCTTCGGCGGTGGCATAGCTTCGTCTCCTTCTTGGACCACCGGCAATGGGGTCTTGCGGGGCCGGCCTGGTTTCCTTTTGACGGGCGGTTTCACTGGGTCAGGAACGACGGTAGGGGCTTTGGCCTGTTTCTTGTTGTGACCTCGCAGTTCCTTGGCTAGCTGAAGGATAGCGCCCTTGGGCGCTTGCTGGCGCTGAAATTCCACAATCAGGTCATCCTCTGCCCGGACCCACGTGGCCCGGTGGCGCCCGTATCCTTTCCAGTTCACCCAATATCCTTCCGTAACCATCGGGTTACGCCCGTTGGTATGTCGGTTCTCCTGGCTAAGGATTTCGTTGACCTCGTACTGGTCAGCTCCATCGTCTTCGAGGATCGGTCCGGGTTCCTCTGGTTGAAAGTCATCGGCATGGGCAGGTACGAGCTGCTGACATGAGACTACCGACTGTATCTTCATATTGTCGGGTAGGTCCAACTCGCATGCTAGGTCGCCGACCATTCTCTTAATTGTAAACGGACCGGATCATTGCTGTGACCATTTGCGTGGTGGCTTCCCTAGTAAGTGGTAACCGTGGTGCAGTCGCAAGTATACCCTATCGCCAGCCCTAAGTTGGATTGGCCGATGCTTAGCATCATACCATCACTTCGCCTCAGCAGCCGCGAAATCCATGGCCAGTTGCGTTTCCTTCCAGATGGCCTCTCTTAGGAATGGAAGGCCTGCGTTTTCCATTACCGGCTGCACTTATTCTATTGGTCCCTGGAGATTGATCCCATAGATAAATTTGTGTGCAGACTCCGGTAGCGGTATTGAAAGCTCCGTTCAAGTTCCACTGTAGTGCAGGCAGGATATGTGACCAATCTCCCATCGGATGCTCCATGTAGTGAAAGCGCATTGCTATTTCGACTGTTTGATTGCGTCTCTCTGCTAGTCCGTCAGCCTGTGGGTGGTATGCTGTTGTCATGGCTATCTTTGTCCCAAAGCATGTCCATAAGCCTCTCCAGAATTCAGAGTTGAATTTGCTATCGCGATCTGAGATAATGACCTTTGGCATTCCCCAATCAGAGAGCATGAGCTGGCGGGCCAGCACTGTCGCCCATTCCTTGCCCGTGTATTTGGCAAACCCTGGAATCAGCAGGCATCTCTTGCTTGCTGCGAGGGTGACCGTCGTCAACTAATCGTAGATTTCCCATCCTTCTAATGCCCATGGCGGTCCTTTTGTTGATACCGGTGGGAGTTCGACGATGAAGTCTATCGCTATTGTGTGCATGGGCAAGGCTGGAGGCCTATTCGGGAGGTAATTCCCGATGGTTTGTTGCCGATTGATTTACCCAAGGCAGCATGTTTCGAACTTGCGGATGTGCTTCTTTGTCCGTTGCGTTAAGTTCTTGATGCAAAGACCAGAGAGCTCTTTCAGGATCCTTTTCTTGCCAAAGTGATGCTGGTCATTGTAGGCCATCTCCAGGAACTCGTCGACCATAACATGGGGAATGCAGTGCCTGTAGTACCCGAACTGGCCGTAGTGGTATAGGAGTCCTTCGCGTAGTTCGAAGTGTACCCCGCGCTTCGAAGGATTTGCGATGTCCTCATCGTTGAGTGTCGAGGGGTCTGAGACCTCTTTCCCCACTATCATATTGATGATTTTTGCGTAATGCGTGTCGTTAAGGTATCCCTCCTTTGCTTCCAGGGCAGCTCAGCGGCGTACACATCGGCTAGGATGGCTTCGCCAAGGGATGCTAACATTGTGCCTTCTGCAGTTGGTCGGTCCCAGTTTACTCGGTAGTCACCGGTGATAACCGCTGTGTTGACTGGGGTGAGCAGGAACTCGGATCCCATGATGCTGGTGTGAGGCGAGGAGATATTGCTTTCCTTGGGCGCCGCGCTTGGGGCATCGCCTCCAAACATTGCATAGGTCATGGTCATAGCCGTGAGTGCCTGGGTCCACGTGGTGGCCATGAACGCCTCCTCCTCCTCGCACTCGGTGATATTACCAAGCTTTTGCTTCCGGTGAAGCTTGATAGCTTTCTTGGAACTATTAGCAATGACAATTCCGGCTGGGGTCTTATAATCAATCATCACATTCATTGCATATTCCGCAGAAGCATGAAACGCAAATACTCAGTCTTTGGGAACCTCCTTCCAAGTAGCCGGTACGATGTGTGTTTGTCCTGCGGGGATGATGGTATCCCTTGCTACTCCAACACGCCGAACCACTTTCTTTTCTAGGCGATCGACGCAAAATGGGATGTAAAAGTCGTCTAGGGAATTAAAATAGAGCTGTCTTTGCGAGGTGATAATGTCAATCTCGTAGGGGTCCAAGAAGCTGTTACCCAGAAGGGCTCCTAGTTTGAGTCCGTCCTGCACCCATGCGCCGGTTGTGAACTTTGCTGTCCGTTTGGTGGTTCCACTTGCGTTTGTTCCTTCAACAAATGCATCAAAGGTTGCCCATTCGCTAAGTAGGATCGTGCCACTTATGCCGTTGATAGGCACTGGGTTTCTCTGCTCGATGGTATAATCAAATAACTGTAGCAGTTCGCTGTCGATCACGGGGTTTCCGCACCCTGTGTCGACACATATCTCCCTCTCCCCCTTGCTGTCCTTGCTAACCTTGACCCTAATGCGCATATGGGTGTAGTGGGTATTGCTTACCCTTCCGTGGCGCGGGATGAGTAGCTCACTTGCGGGTTGCGGTTGCTCGGGCTCCTCCTTTTTCGGTCCTTGGCACCCTTCGTTGAGGTGTGCAAAGAGTCTGTTGCGTGAGGGAAAGTTCTGCTTGCAGCCTTTGCAACGTGCCTCCTTGGGGGGTGTTGTGAGCGCTTCCTTGGCCAATTCCACAGGCTTCATGCATGTGTTAATGTGCATATGCTCCTCAAGGAGCACTGAGAGTCGAAGGTGCGCTCGCATCTAGTGCACGTGTTTCTTCCCTGGGCGCTTTGTGGGAGCTCTCCGCGCGATAATGTGTAGCAGGCACCCTGAGAGGCTTCGGAGGCGATAGACTCATAAGAGCTCGATTCGCCTTCCTCGGAGCTAGGCTCTTGCTCTTGGCTCCCAGTTTCTTCATCAGCAAGGTATTTGCCCTCAAGTTTGGCCTTCTTGTCCCTGCGCGAGCTGTCTTTGGCAGGATTCTGTCGGTCCCAGGATCGTTTCCGGTCCTCGTAGCGCTTATCCTTGCGGTAATAGTTGTAGCTGCGGTCGTTTGATTGTTCTTTGTCTCGGCGAGTGTATCGCTCTCGCCTGTTCGCGGTATGGTCGTCGATCGTCCTGGTACCTTCGCCGAGAGTTTATCTGCTCTTCTCTGAGCATCACCACGTCAATGTTTTTCTTTCGATTCTCACAGTCCCGGATGAACTTAGTGATGGTTGTCTTGGACGTGGGGGACCTGTAGTAGGCGCACGATCTCGCAGTGGATGAGCGGGAAGATTTTTTTGAGGATTTCTCGGTCCGCCTGTATGCCGGCTTGTTTGGCGAGCTTCGCTTTGCGCTGCACCCAAAGGGGAAGAGAAATATCTTGTCGGGCGGAGTCAAGAGTGTATTTCTCAGTCATATATTCTTCAAGTAAGTCCGACTCACGAGGCTTGAATCGCCTTATCAGCTCTCGGCAGAAACGAGAGATGGAGCCCCTCATGATTTTAGCTTGCTTTTCGTTGCCAAGATCCCCCATAAACCATCCGTGGGTCATGCCTTGAAGGATCGTGGGGTAGTGCTCCTGAAGGGAGTCCTCGCCAAACCGTTCAAAGGTTTTGAGGTATGCACAGAAGAGGCTAACTTCGGTGTAGAGCTGTTTGCCTTGCAGGATGATAAGTCCCTGTTTCCTGGGATCCTTGAAATCCGGGTCAAAGGTTCCGATTGCGTCGCGCTTGACTCGTCTTCCATCCGCCTGGCTGCGAGCCGAGAGCGGTGTACGGGATGGAAGACGTCGTGATAGCCCGAGGCTTGCATCTGAGGAGCCTGACGAGCTAGAGGAGAGTGATGAGTCACTTGGGTCGTCATCGCTATCACGCGCGGCTCGTGGCTGTACTGCTTCCTGGTGGCGCTTGCCTGAGCGGGTTGAGGTTTGTGGTCTTCTGTCTCCAGAGGTGTCTGAGCTGAAGTGTACGGAGCTTCCTTCCCGAGTCGACCAGATCGACTAGATCGACTGGGTGGAATAGCTGGCCTCTCTTGGGCTAGGGGAATAGGCCGGTTGCTTAGACCTCTGCCTTTTTGTGGAGATTGGGTGGAGTGATGTTCAGAGGTGCCTGGCTGGGCTGGGGTAACTCACTCAAGGGAGTCCTGAGGAAGCCAGAGAAGTTTGGAAATGCAATGTATTTAGTAGCCTCTTGCCTCCTCCCTATTTAAGAACTAATCTTCGTACCGCTCATCAGGCCCCACGATAGAGACCCTGCGGTTGATGATCTTAGCTCTTCGGGTTCCGGCTGGGGCTGGGGGAGTTATCCTCCGCGGACACTTCCTCCTCGTCCCCGTCCTCTCCAAGGATCGGGTTTGCTAGGGGGGGCTCTCCTTCCTCGGTGGAGGGTGAGGGCTCCGTCGAGGCCGAGGCCGAGGCAGTAGGTCTCGCCATGTTGTCGTAAGCTGTTCAACAGCCAAGGTGATAGTTATGAAGTGTAGGGTAGCGCTGATTGGTGGGAATATGGACCCACAGTTGAATTATCACAATTGTTATAAGTGCCAGGTAACCTGTCACAAAGAACAATGATATCAAAAGTTTCAATCCCTGCTCTTGCTGCGGAATAGTACTTTCCTTGTTTTGCAAGATGGCTCGAGGTTGTCCTGTAATCTCCGATGACCGACGTTTTCTCCAAACCACGTAGATGGCTGGATGAGGCGTTCTCTGGACGGAGAAGGATTCCAGAGAAAGATTCCAGAGATGGATTTGCAAGAATCATCGTTGACGTTTCCTTGCTGTTTGGTTAATGGATAATCTGGTGGCGTATCGTGCCAGTACGTAGTTTGAGATTGTTCAGCATAATCGCCTAGAACAATATCGTGGTGCTAATCTCGAGGAGAAGCAATTGCTACCATATGATACGGTAGGGTCAGAACAGTAGGGTTCTCAATAATATTTAGTAGGAAATTTGGTGCATTGTCATCTATCTACCCTGGCAATGGGCTTTATATGCCTTCCAAGAATGCCTAAGACACACATTCGCAGAGGTTCCATGTGTGTTAGCACGATTTCCATATCAAAGAATTAATATAAGTATAGAACTAATAATTTATTGCTGCGATTCTAAACTCCATTATCTTCTCAAAATCCAGTTGCTATTCTCTTTGCCGCTGTCAAGGAATAGCAACGTCAAGAAGTGAAAGCGGTCGACTGATATCCTTGGTAGCCAATTGGATAGCAATATACCTGAAGTGATCAAATATCTCCTGAATTTTCTCCAATGCAATAAATTGGGCATTGTACTTCATCAAAACTGTTAGTTGTCCGTTATTGCTCGGAATACAGTGGATGACAAGCGGATAGATCTCAAAGTTATTATTCTCGGCATTTTCAATAGGCCGGAAGATTGGTTCAGAATCCCCACCGACTTCTTCCATCTTTGTAGATGGTTGGACAATGAACATATGCCGTAGGTCGCATGCTTCTTGAGCAGTATTACTAAACTTTGCAATATTCTGTAAGCCAGTGTTACCAAATGGAATCATGGCATTTGCTTGGTCTTGTATACCAATCAAAAACTTCTCAACAGTTAATGATTTGTTTATGCAGATGCGCACAGGGACGTAGGAATGGGTTGGCCCAATAAGTTTTTGGATATTTGAAATAGGTGCATCGCGCCCAGAGAGAAGGCATCCAAGGACCACATCATCGGTATTAAGATGTTTGGCAACAAGAAGCGCCCAAGCGGCGCGCAGAAGGCTTGGAAGCGTTATGTTTGCATGCTGGCTCCAGGGCATATGGAAATCTTGAATAAACTGCCTGGAAGTTCTTGTCTTGCACAGCTGCATGCTGCAATCGGGGAACTTAGCTGTAGTTGTACCCTCTAATTGCTTTAGCCAAAAGCGCCGTGTATGTTCCGCATCGACTGAGAGAATATGACGAACATATCGATTGAAAGGAACTGCTTTGGAAAGCTCTTGCCCATTAAAGGATTCTTGGAGAAGATTGAATATCAAATCCATGGAATTGCCATCATAGAGAGAATGATGAATATCCCATATCAAATAATCGCGGTGGTTATAAGAAACAAAGATAAAAAGAGAAAGCGGGGTTCCATAGCTTATTTTAGCTCTCGGCATATTAAGAATATCTTCGAGAGGGAATCCCCGAGTCTGCCGCCATGTAGCTTTCTCCTTCAAAATAACCTGGAAAGATCCATGGTTTGAAAGAATAATGCGCGTGCGCAGACTAGGACATTGTGCTACTGTAGTCTCCAATGCAGATTGGAACTTAGTAAGGCTTATATCTCGACGAAGCTCGACAACCTGGCGAGTAAAATGACACTCTGGTTGCTTTGTGGCATACTCTACAAGGCTGGCTTGGACAGGAGTACATGGGAAAACATCCTCAATATGATCTGGATCAACTTGACATTGCTGAACAGCATCTTGCAGAATATTAGACCGAATATTGTCCGGAACCAAGTCCCATGGTCTTATAACTTGTGGTTCTTCATCTTCTGCCATAGATGCAGATGCTGCAATATGACTCAAGCGAGGATCTTCGAAAATAGTAGAGACCGTCAAAGCAATGCCCTTCTCAGCAGCCAAAGTTACAAGCTGAATAGCGGTAATTGAATCACCACCAAGCGCCAAGAAACTATCATCCCGGCCAATAGCCTCAATGGGAATACTAAGAAGCTGCGACCATATACTTTGCATGAGAGTTTCCATGGGGGTTTGTGTAGCTTGCTTCTTGCCACCGACAAGAGCATAGCGCGAGAGCAAGTCTCTGTCAAGCACTTTCGTCATATTTTGGAGCGCTTTGCGGTCAAGTTTATCAGATGTAGAAGACGGAATATAGCCACAAGGAATAAACATGGTTGGGACCATGTATCGAGGTAGTGCTGAGCTTAAATAGTCAGCCATAGTAGCCATTTGTGCCTCCAGCTCAGGAGTCAGTGGTAGGAAAACATTTTCCTTTGCATCCATGCCATCATTGAAACTAAAGTAGGCCACAAGGTTTGTACCACCATCGGAATTAAACACATCAACAACAACCTGTTTAATACCTTTGAGGGACATGCCAACTTGATACTCAATCTCGCCAAGCTCGATACGGAGGCCGCGAATCTTGACCTGTGTATCTTTTCTGCCGATATAAGAGATTGTTCCATCGTAGTTGTACCTGACCAAATCCCCAGTTTTATAGAATCTCTTCTTAATTCGAGCAAAGGACGCAGGAAGCCAATCTATGTCCTCCACAAATGCAGCATTGGTTTTTTCTAGGTCATTGAAATAGCCACGAGCCAAAGTAGGCCCTTGTACAAGAAGCTCGCCCACACAGCCAATAGGCGCCAGGCGGTGATGGTCATCTGCATCAACAATCCAACATGTAGAATTCTGGCTGCGGCCGATATTGGACGGAGACTCGTTTGGAGATTGGACAAGATGTGAAGTAGCATCAACACAAGCTTCGGTCGGACCGTATGCATTGATAAGTTTCACGCGCCCGTACCATGTTTCTAAGTTATCCTTTGTCATTGCCTCGCCACCCAGAACCAATGTGGCCAAATATGGCATATCCTCTGGCCGTAAAGTCTTTGCGAATGATGGGGTCAGCATTGCAATGGTAACTCCGGAGTCCCTGATAAATCCAGGCATATTTTCCAGGCGGTCATTGTCGGATGGAATGCATATAGTACTGCCAAAAGCAAGTGGAGTAAATATCTCAGCAATACTACCATCGAAGATATAATTAGAAAATTGCAAGACCCTGGAGTTAGGGCTGAGGCCATATGCTGTACCGTGGCCCTTAATACTAGAGCACAGGGCTGAATGCTGAATGATAACACCCTTTGGCTTTCCTGTAGACCCAGAAGTATAAAGAACATAGGCTGGGCGCTGAGGGTCGGATTTGGGAAGAGGTATAGCAGTATACACCAGCTCGGGTAGCTTTGATATAAACAAGTCTGAAATGTTGATACAATCAGGCTTCATATTTTTGCAGGCTGAGATAGTGGCGGGCGATACAATCATATAACGGGCATTGACTTCATCGCAGAGTGCTTGGCGGCGATTTTCTGGATGCGATGGGTCTAGCGGCAAGTATGCAGCTCCTGCTTTCATAATTGCAAGCTGTGCAACTGGTGCCCACCTGGACTTCTCTAAGCAGACTGGAACAATACTCTCCGGTTCCACACCAATTAGGCATAGATAGGTAGCAAGCTGAGTGGAGATTTTATCTAGCTGGCTATAGGAGAGGCTGCCAGCAACGGAGAAAATGGCTTCTCGGTTAGGATAATGGACGGCTCGTCTGGATATAATATCATGAACACAAGCATCAATAGTTTCCGGGATTCTTTCCTCATTCCAGCTGTAGATTTGGTTCAGGTCGTGAGGACTGAAAAGATCGACTTGTGAGAGGGGAAGGTTTGCACCCATTGTTGCCAATTGGGTGACCACGTGCTCAAAGTGTCTGCAAACCCACTTGACCTGATCTGCTGAAATAGTTTGGGCATTATAATTGACAGAAATTGTAACCTCTTGCTTATTAGCAAGTATGCACTCAAATATGAGCGGGTAAGTGTCATATTGCTGATTTCCAGTTTCGGTGCTAGCCAATTGAGTATCAATAAGCTTGAATGGTGCTTCAGATCCGCCCTCTGCCTTGACAGAAGGCTGGATAAGCAGGAGGTTCTTAAAATCGCATGCATCCCGAGCTATGTCATTAAGCTTGGATATATTCTGCAAGCCGGTGTGTTCAAATGGTATCATGGCATTTGATTGTTCCTGGATACTGGCCAGAAATTGCGCAACTGTGAGTTTGCTATGAAGGCGGACACGCACAGGAACAGTCGCAATAGTAGGTCCGAGAATGGACTGTATTCCATGCACAGCCGCATTTCTTCCGGATACTGTACTTCCAAAGATTACATCATCTGTCTCAAGATATTTTGATAGTACAAGTGCCCAAGCGGCACGCAAAAGACTGGAAGACGTAACATTGGTGGTTTGGTGCTCGGGAAGACGTATCTTGCTAGTAAAGTGTTTTGGAGTGCTAATTTCACACAACTTATTGCGGTCATCGGGAAATTTGGCTGTGTTTGCGCCCTCCAGTTGTGATCGCCAGAAGTCCTGCATTTTTACGTTATCGGTCGATACCGTATAGCTGACGTAGTTACTGAAAGGGATAGATTGGAAAGACACAGGACCATTATAAGCAGTCTGTAGAATCCCAATCATAAAACCAAGTGTCCAACCATCATAAATAGAGTGGTGCAGATCCCAGATTAAATGATGATGACTTTGGTAGGAGGCAAATGTAAAATATGAGAGAGGGGTTCCATAGCCTACATTGACCATGGGCATCTTCGTAATATCGGAAAGCGGCTTTCCAGTAATTTGTTTCCATGTAGCCACCTCTCTCAAAATAATTTGCATGAACCCATGCTTGGAAAGAATTATTCGTGTACGCAAATTAGTACATACAGAAACAGTGCTCTCCAATGCAGATTTGAATCGGTCCAAGTCTATATCCGATCCAAGCTCTAGAACAAATCGAGCCATATAAGAGCCTGGTTGCTTTTCTGCTAAAGCAATGAGACCTTCCTGAAGCGGAGTGCATGGGAATGCATCTTGAATAGAATCCGGGTCAGTTCTGCATTGTTGTGTGGTATCTTGAATAATACTAGGCCGAGAATTCTCGGGAACCAATGCCCACGATCCTGTATTGGAGGGTTGTTCATGACTCATCTGTTTGGCTGCCATCGCGACTTGAGCAAGACGAGGGTCCTCGAAAATATCAGCAACAGTAATAGAAATACCCTGTTCGCCAGCTAAAGCAACCAGTTGAATAGCGCCAATGGAGTCACCTCCAAGAGCCATGAAACTGTCATCTAGACCAATTGATTCGACAGGAATGTGGAGAATATCTGACCACAGTTGTTGTATCTTAGTCTCCATTTCCGTCTCTGGCGCTCGGTATTTGCTGCTGCGAAGTGAATAGCTAGCTATCTCATCAGCCTTCAGGGCTGTGGTCATAGATCGGAGTCCTTTTCGGTCTAGTTTTCCAGAAGTAATAAATGGCAAATACTGGCAAGGGATAAAGACAGTAGGAATCATATACTGCGGGAGCAATACACGAAGCTGGCCAATCGTGTTAATAACTTGGCTCTCAATTTCAGGCGCAAGAGGAAGGAAAATCTCTGTATAATCGCTGCTGTTGTCGTTTGTTGTTTTCTTCTTGTCTGTAAAGCAAAAGTATGCAACAAGATTGGAAGCGTGGTCTGTCTTGAGAACATCCACAACAACTTGCTTTGCACCTTTAAGAGATTCACGAAGATGCTGCTCAACTTCTCCAAGCTCGATACGAAGACCGCGAATTTTGACTTGAGTATCTTTTCGACCAATATACTGCACTGTTCCATCTGGATTATAACATCCAAGATCTCCAGTCTTGTAGAATCGACTCCAGTGAGGCGATTCATGTCGCGGAGCCCACTCTGGAAGTGATGTCACCGTAGCATCTGCAGTTTGTGTAGGATTTGATAGATATTGGCGCAGGAGAGTAGGACCTTGGATGACGATCTCACCAACGCAGCCTGTGGGTGCCAATTTTTGAGGATTTTCTGGATCTACAATCCAAAGAAAGCCTCCAACAGGACGGCCAATTGTAAGCGGAGACTCTTTAGGAGACGTCCATTCGTGAAGACTACTAAAGACACAAGTTTCGGCAGGGCCCCATCCATTGATGAGACGAACCTTGCCATACCACAAGTCAAACACATCCTGGCTAACAGCCTCACCTGCCAGAAGCATAAGTTTAAGGCCAGGAACATCATTTGGGTTAATGGTGCGTGCAAATGTAGGTGTAAGGAAGGCCCAGTTAACATCCATATCGCGAATGAATGTCTTGAGATTGTTCATACGATCATGGTCAGATGGGATACAGACGCAAGCACCAGATATCAGTGCACCAATCATCTCGCCGACAGACACATCAAATACGTATGCAGAAAACTGAAGGAGCCTAACTCCGGGCTGAATGCCTAGCCTTCTGCTGATTGCCTTCTGGCTAGTGCAGACAGATCGGTGTTGCATGACGACACCCTTTGGAACACCAGTAGTACCGGAAGTGAAAAGAACATACGCAGCATCTGCAGGCGACACATAACCAGCTGGAGGACGCATGCTCAACCTCTTTGATCGTTTCTCGAGTTTCTTATCCAATGGTGTGGAAAGCTCGATAACATATGGCACTAACTCGGAACAAGTAGCAGCATGATCTGGCGAGGTAACTGCAATCTTTGCACCGGTCTGCTGCACAATCTGCTTGTGCCGTGATGATGGGTGGGATGGGTCCAGAGGTACCCAGGCACCACCGGCCTTGTTGATAGCGAGAATAGCAACAATAAACCAAGCAGACTTCTCGAAACATACATGAATAAGGTCTCCGGGCTTGACTCCGAAGCCATTTATGAGAAGGTGGGAGACTCTGTTTGAGGCTTTATTAAGTTCGTCGTAAGTAAACTCCTTATCCCACGAGGCAACAGCAATATCATTAGGTCTCAATTGTGCCTGTTCCACAAATAGTTGGTGGATGCACGAATCGACAACAGCAAGCTCGCTGTCATATTGATTCCACTCAATTGCCTTTTGCGTATCCCAGGGGCTGGCAACGCTAACTGTCTCAAAAATATTGTCCTGTTGTAGACACAATTGTTGCACAACATAATCAAATTGATGAGAGAAACCTTTCAGTGTTGATTCCGACACAACAGTTGAGTCATATACAAAGTCCATGTCGATACAGTTATCCAGAACTTTGCACAAGCCAACAAGAGGGTAACTGAAGTAACCATCCAGCGATTGATCAGCATCATAAGCATCAGAGCTCATGGGTGCAAATATGGATTCGTTCGGGCCATCGGTTTGAGCCACCTGTTGCATCGGCTGGATAACAAGCAAGCTGGAAAAGTCACATGCTTCTTTAGCCTCAGGGCCAATACTAGAGATGTTTCGCAGACCGAACTGCTCATATGCAACCATCTCAGAAGCTTGTTGTTGAACATTTTCAAGTATTTTGGATAGCTTTTCTTGCTTATTGAGCCTTATTCTCACTGGAACTGTGGCGATAGTGGGCCCAGGCATGCTCTCAATGCCAGCCAAAGGTGCATGCCGACCAGAGACTGTAGTGCCAAAGCAAATATCATCAGAGTCAGAGTAGCGTGCAAGTAGAATAGCCCAGGCGGCACGTATAATCGTTGCTCTTGTAATTGAGCTATCCATAGATCCAGGGAATGGCGTGCTGATTCTCATCACACGGCTAATTGGTTTGGAGTGCGCAAGAGCAGTCCGAGGAAAAGCAGCGCGCTGGACTCCAGCCAGCTCAGATGCCCAGTAGGACCTTGTGGCTGCCTCGTCCATTTGTAGAGTGTAATTTATGAAGTGAGAATATGGCAGCAATTCTGTAATAGGTGACCTCTGGTATATGTTTTGCAGCATACCCAGGGTCACACTAAGACTCCAGCCATCAAAAATGGCATGGTGTGTAATAAGAACAAAAAACCGACGGTTGTTTGGTTCAGTAACCAGCGCATACCTACAAAGCCGTGATCCATATTTCATATGAATTGTGTTTGTAGAGGCCATGAAGGAGTTAATACTAATGCCATCTGTTAAAGGTTCCCATTCAGGCTCTTGGTTGATCACCGCTTGGATACTAAGGCTATTGTGGATTGTAATGCGAGTATTTAAATTACTGCATGCCTCTAGAGTGCGTTTCCATGCAGTCTTGAAGCGGGAAACATCAGTATTGTCAGAAAGCTGATATACATACTTGGCAGTATATGAACCAGGCTGCTTGGCTGCAAGAGCCATAAGACCCTCCTGAAGACTAGAACAAGGGTATGCATCCACAATATCTTTTTGATCAGAGAGGCGGCATTGATCTTGGATGCTGGATTTTATAGCGCTAGCCTCTGCCGATAGTAGACTGAATGGCGGCACCACCTGGACTGCTCCCTCTTCCTCGGTTACTTTGGCAGCCACTGCAAAGAGCCGGGGATCGGCAAATATGTCTTTAACAGTAATAGCCAGGCCTAACTCGCGGGCAAGTGTGACAAACTGGATTGCTGTAATGGAATCACCACCAATCCGCAAGAAATTGTCATCACGGCCAATAGCATTGGTAGGAATCTTCAGAATTGTTGACCATGCTTGCTGAATGCGAATCTCCATTTGTGTTTCGGGATTGCGTTTTTCACCATCTGCAAGAGAGTATATGTTTAATACTTCTTTGCTGAGGGTAGATGTTAATCGTCTTAGTGTGCCCCTATCTAACTTGGTTGATGTAATAGATGGCATAAATTGACAAGGGAAAAAGATGGTTGGGACCATATAAGAAGGTAGGGCAACTAGCATGTGGCTGATAGCTGAGGAAATTATATTCCTAAGATCGGCAGTAATAGGCAGCAGAACATCGTCGGCATCCATATCAGCATTCGACATACGAGTGCTATCGTCAAAGCAGAAATATGCTGCAAGGGTGATACCAGCATCTCCTTTGAATACTTCAACCGCAACTTGTTTGACTTCTTCCAGTGCGGCACGGAGATGGTGTTCAACCTCGCCAAGCTCAACGCGAAGACCACGAATCTTGACTTGGGTATCCTTACGGCTGATAAACTCGATAGTGCCATCAGGGTTGTAATAGCACAGATCGCCAGACTTGAAAAAGCGGTTCCAGTATGGTGAAGAAGTATTTGGTGCCCACTGGGGAAGCATAGTGACCGTGCTTGCAGCAGTTCTGTCAGGATCTGCCAGGTACTCCTGGAGCAAAGTTGGGCCTTGGATAACCACCTCTCCAGTGCAGCCGGTTGGAGCGAGTTTCTGGGGGTCTTGAGGGTCGACAATCCAGCAGTATCCTCCTACAGGCCGGCCAACAGTCTGCGGCGACTCGTCTTTTGTGTACCACTCATGAAGGGTGCTGAAAACGCAAGTCTCCGCAGGGCCCCAGCCGGTAACAAGGCGGGTCTTGCCGACCCAGTTCTCAAACACATCTCGACCAACAGCCTCGCCAGTGAGAAGCAGAAGCTCCAAGCCAGGCATATCTTCCGGCTTGAATGTGCGTGCGAATGATGGTGTCAGATAGGCCCAATTGACCTGGACATCATTAACAAATGTCTTTAAGCGGCTCATTCTTGTTTCATCAGAAGGCACACAAAGTGTAGCACCAAACATTAACGGCCCTAGGATCTCTCCAATACAAAGATCAAAAACAAAGGAGGCGAACTGCAGAATTCGAACACGCGATGTTAGGCGAAGCCGCTTGCCAATAGCTCGTTGACTTGTGCACACAGCGCCGTGCTGCATAACAAGACCTTTAGGTGTTCCTGTACTTCCAGAAGTAAAAAGAACATACGCTGCATGGTCTGGGGTAACGCCAGAATTTGGTGCAAGTGTAGATTTTCTCTTTGCTGCAAGTTGTCGATCCAGGTAGGATGTTACTTCAATTACCTCTGTCACCAGTGTCGCGCACATTTCACTATTAGCAGCCGATGCCAGTGCCAGCCGGGCACGAGTCAGCTGTACAATTTGCTGTTGGCGCTGGATTGGATGCGATGGGTCCAGAGGAACCCAAGCGGCCCCTGCCTTGTTGATAGCCAGCATTGCAACAAAAAACCAGGCTGACTTTTCGAAACAAACATGCACTAGGTCCCCGGCCTTGACGGAAAATTCGTCTCTTAAATAGTGGGCCAGCCTATTTGCTGCAATGTTCAGTTGAGAGTATGTAAGCTGGGCATCCCAGGCATGAACAGCAGTAGCATTAGGCTGCAACCTTGCGCGCTTTTCGATAAGCTGGTGGACGCAAGATCGGACAACCAAGGGCTCTTCAGCATTAAAGTCTCGAGCTTTTTGCAAATCCCAGTTACTAGTAAGAGAAACTTGGCTGAGGCTCGAATCCCTTTGGGATAATAACTGCTCGACTGTACAGATGAAGTGATGCGATAGCGCCTCCAATTGAGATTCCGGAATAATATCAGGGTTAAATATGAGAAGCAATTCGACATGGTCGCTGTGGGTAAGGCACTGCACAACCAATGGATATGTAAAATAGCCTTTGAGTCCCTCGCCATTCTCGTGGAAATCTGGGCTGGCTGAGAGCAGAGTATCATCTGACTCTGCGCCTTCCGCAGCCTTAGCATGTTGCATGGGCTGAATAACGAGGAGACTGTTGAAGTCGCAGGCTTCCTTGGCTGCATTGCTGACTTTAGAAATATTGCGAAGACCGAATTGTTCATAAGCAACCATTTCAGCAGCTTGCTGCTGTATATTCTCCAAAAACTGCGAGACGCCTGCTTGCCAGTCGAGCTGAACGCGAATTGGGATAGTAGCAATAGCCGGTCCAGCCATTCTATCAATGCCTGCTACTTCGGCATGGCGACCAGAAACTGTTGTGCCAAAGCAAACATCGTTTGAGTCACAGTATTTGGCAAGAACCATGGCCCACGCAGCCCGAAGAATTGTTGCTTTCGTCATTGCACCACAGTCGGTAGGAGAAAGCGACAGTTGGCGAGAGATCGTACGGCTGGTGGGTGTGGAGTCTTTCATGGAGTTAATATGCGGGAAAATAGATCGTTGTGCTCCATCCAATTGCTTTGACCAATAGTTGAACGCTCCTTGGTAGTCGAGTTGCTGGGTATAGTGAATAAAGTTGGCGTATGGCTGAAGCTCCATAACAGGTTGCTTGGCGAAGGCATTATTCAGTGTGCCAAGTACAAGGCTAAGACTCCATCCATCAAAAATAGCATGATGGACCATAAGTACAAAGTACGACTGGCCTCCCTCTTCAGTAAGGAAGGCGTAGCGACAGAGCCGAGATCCATATTGCATATTTATACTGCCAGAGGCATCTATAAAGGTTTGTAGATTGTAGCCATTTGTTGGCTCCCAAGTCAACCCTTCTCGAATAACAGCTTGAATAGAGACACCATCATGGTTTATGATCCTAGTGCGCAGGTTGGTGCATAGATCAAGAGTCTGGCTCCAGGCGGCTTCAAACCGGGATCTATCAATATTGTATGGAAGACGGTAAGCATATTTGGCAATGTATGAGCCAGGCTGCTTGACTGCGAGCGCGATAAGACCTTCTTGGAGGCTTGTGCAGGGGTATGCATCGTCAATATCCTCGCTAGGTTGCAATTGACAAACATCTTGGATGGCCAACTTGATAGAATCAAGCTGGTTGTCTGGTAGCAGAACAAATGGCTTAGCCGAAAATGCAACGTCGTTTTCAATTGTTTTCACCTGGGCAGCCACAACAAATAGACGAGGATCCGCAAAGATATCCTTGACAGAAATACCCAAACCAGCTTCACGTGCAATAGTAACAAACTGAATAGCCGTAATAGAGTCACCTCCAATGCGAAGGAAGCTATCATCTCGGCCAATAGAGTCTCTAGGGATCTTTAGGATGCTTGCCCAGATCTGCTGGAGACGCAGTTCCATAGGTGTAGAGGGAGGCCGCTTGTTGGTATCTTCGAGGGAATATTCGGCCAGGGATTGTTGACTAAGCGTTGCTATTAAGCGTTTGAGGGCACCTCTATCGAGCTTTGTTGATGTGATGGATGGCATGAATCGGCAAGGAAGGAAAATAGTCGGGACCATATAGGTAGGAAGAGTAATAGATAGCTGGCTAATAGCAGCCATTATATTGTTCTTCAAGCCATCCGTAAGTGTGAGAAGAATGCTATCGGAATTCATCTCCAATCCAGATGATAACTGAGTATCATCATTAAAGCAGATATAAGCAGCCAATGTAGTTCCTGCCTTTCCTTTGAACACATCAACAGCGACCTGTTGGACTCCTGGGAAGGCAGCACGAATGTGATGCTCGACTTCACCAAGCTCGACACGAAGTCCGCGGATTTTGACTTGTGTATCCTTACGACTGACAAACTCAATAGTTCCATCAGCATTGTAATAGCAAAGATCTCCAGACTTGAAAAAGCGGTTCCAATGTGGCAGAGTCCCCTTTGGTGCCCATTGAGGAAGCTCGGTGACCGTAGCCGCTGCGGTCTTGGCGGGGTCGTCGAGATACTCTCGCAAGATCGTTGGGCCTTGGATAACTACCTCTCCGATACATCCAATTGGGGCCAGCTTCTGGGGGTCTTGAGGATCGACAATCCAGCAGTATCCTCCTACAGGCCGGCCAACAGTCTGCGGCGACTCATCTTTTGTGTGCCACTCATGAAGGGTGCTGAAAACGCAAGTCTCCGCAGGGCCCCAGCCGGTAACAAGGCGGGTCTTGCCGACCCAGTTCTCAAACACATCTCGACCAACAGCCTCGCCAGTGAGAAGCAGAAGCTCCAGGCCAGGCATATCTTCCGGCTTAAAGGTGCGCGTAAAAGACGGTGTTAGATAGGCCCAGTTGATCTTCATAGCATCCACAAAATCCCGAAGACCGTTCATGCGGGTTTCTTCAGACGGTATACATAGTGTAGCACCTGTGATCAGAGGCCCGATGATTTCACCAATGCAAAGATCAAAGACAAAGGATGCGAATTGGAGCATCCTGACATCTGATGTTAGTCCCAGGCGCTTTGCAATGGCCGTCTGACTTGTGCAAAGCGCACCATGCTGCATAACTAAACCCTTTGGTGTACCAGTACTTCCAGAAGTAAATAGTACATATGCGGCATGATTTTGAGTAACAGGACATATCGGTGCCAGCGGGGTGCCAATATCACGCTTGAGCTGATTATCTAGGGCAGAGTTCACCTTGACAACAAGAGGCACCAGACCGGCGCACTTCTTTGCATTGGCCAACGATGACAAAGCAACGCGAGCACCGGTTTGGCTCACAATTTGTCGCTGACGCTGCACTGGGTGTGAAGGATCCAATGGCACCCAAGCAGCACCTGCTTTGTTGATAGCCATAATGGCCACAAAGAACCAAACTGACTTTTCGAAACAGACATGAATAAAGTCCCCTACTTGGACACCGTACACATCTATTAGAAGATGAGATAGGCGGTTAGCTGTTTCATTGAGCTGCGAGTATGTAAGTTGACCATCCCAGGCATCAATGGCAATAGCGTCTGGCCGGCTGTATGCTTGTCTTTCTACAAGCTTATGAACACAAGCTTGAATAATCCGGGGCTCATCTGGATTGTGTGATTTCGCCTGCTGCAAATCCCAGTCGCCTGCAAGAGAAATTTCACTCATTTGGGCATCTCCTTGAGTAAGCAGATGTTGCACAGTACAGCTAAAGTGGTGAACCAATGCATTTAGCTGGGACTCGGGCACGACGTTGGGGTTAAAAACAAAGGCCAGTTCCACATGGTCGCCGTGTGTGAAACATTGTAAAACTAGAGGGTATGTAAAATATCCTTCAAGTGCCTCCTCTTCTTCATAATGCCCAGCGTCTGTCGAAAGCAAAACCTCAGCTTTTGGAGAAGTATTCTTGGATGTCATGTGCTGCACAGGTTGAATAACTAGCAAACTGTTAAAATCACAAGCTTCCTTGGCTGCTTGGCTGGATTTGGCAATGTTTTGGAGGCCAAACTGCTCGAACGCCACCATATCAGCTGCTTGTTGTTGTATGCCTTTCAAGAAACTCGAAACACTAGTTTTTCCGTTCAACTTGACCCTGACAGGAATCGTGGCCACAGCGGGACCTGCCATTCTGTCAATACCGGGTACTGGCGCGTGACGCCCAGATACGGTAGTTCCAAAACAAACATCATCAGAGTCACAGTACCGGGCAAGGACCATGGCCCAAGCAGCGCGGAGGATTGTTGCTTTAGTTATCGACCCGCTATTGTCAGAAACAAAAGAGATCTTTTGCTTCATGATGCGGCTTGCGAGTGCCACTTCGCCAAGATCTGTTCGTGGGAAAACGGTACGTTGGGCGCCATGTAACTGGTCTTCCCAATACTTGTTAGCCGCATTTTTGTCAATGTTCTGCGTATAGCTAATAAAGCCAGAGTAAGGCTTTGGCTCAATAAGCGGTTTGCCGTTAAAAGCGCTATAGAGTGTTCCAAGAATAATATTCAAGCTCCAGCCATCAAAAATAGCATGGTGTAGCATGAGGACGAAATAACTCTCGCCACTGTCTTGTCTGATGAATGCATAGCGGGATAAGCGCGAGCCATACTGCATTTCCATCGACTTGCACTTGTTCATGAATGATTTCAAATCCAAACCCTCTGTCGGCTCCCATATCGGGCTTCCTCCAACAATAGCTTGAATAGAAGACCCGCTCCGAACGATGATTCGAGTGCGTAGATTGGCACAAGATTTGACTGTTTCGCTCCAAGCAAGCTCGAAACGAGACCGGTCGATGCTATTCGGAAGGCGATAGACATACTTTGCAATATATGATCCGGGTTGTTTAACTGCCAGGGCCATCAACCCTTCTTGGAAGCCCGTGCA